>JASDQU010010479.1:116967-146146 GCA_032191745.1 Picea mariana | reverse complement strand
GATGGGCCAATAGGGTGGTGCCAGATGGCCCAGGCATGGGCTGCCACGTGGCACCATGTTGTAGGGTAAAATTTTATTGAGTCCATGGAGATCGAACCCCGGACCTCCTCCACTAGTCAAATGCTTTAGCAAAGGCCGCCTTGCCAATGCACCACCCAAATGTTTCTTGACCATATACCTTTCGAATTTTATTTAAATTTAAACTCTGTTTTGATATGGTAAAATTTTATGGAGTCCGTGGGATTCGAACCCCAGACCTCCATATACTATGCAAGAGCTTTGGCAAAGGCCACCCAACCGACGTTCCACCATATGTTCCTTGTTATATATGTGAGGACACTTTAATTTAAAGTTAAAGTTTGGTGTATTTTGGGCGCATCCAGGCTGGGACTTAGCCCTAGCCCCCGATTTTAACACTCATTCCCATACGACCACACCACAATGGAGTATATGCGCAAGGTTTTTCAAATAGTCAGTGCTTTATGTTCTTGACACTTGTCGCGCACACAATGAATCTTGCAACGAGGGCCTAACTTTGCATTTGGACGTGGCCATATGGTCCCCATGCGCCCAACACCTCCGACTTTGGGGGCCCTAATTCCGTTAACGATGCGACAATTTGGCACATTTTGTAGGCATGTGCGCATGTACTGGGTTTAGGCATGGGAAACACCCAGAAGCCAGGTTACTCACACAAGAGGTGCGAATTGGCGAACCAGAGACAACAAGCTTGAAGAAGGAAAAATGGCAAGAGGCCTAACTTCTTCATCTTTTGGCCAAATGAGGTGCCGAAAAATCCCATCTAGGGGTTTTTGGATGTTCTGAATCCATTGGAACTATTTTCAAAGCCTTTTGGAGACTTCTTTTGGAGGTTTTTCTACCTTGAAGTTTCAGGAGCTCCAGGGAGCTTAGGGCCACCATTGAAGGAGGCCATGCTCAGATGAGCCCAAGTCTATTTTCTGTGACTGAATAGTCATTTTTGACTAATTGTTATGATCTAAACACATTGGGATAGGTTTCAGAGGCATTTGAGGACTTTTATAGGTGTTTTTTCCACAAGGAAGCTCAGGGAAGCTCAAGGCCACATGTAGAAGAGGTCATGCCCGGATGAGCCATGGTCCGTTTTCAGAGTTCTATTAGTCATTTTTGGGGGTTTTATGTATTCTAAACCCAATGGTACAGTCAGTAAATCCATTGGAGTTGAGCAGAAGCTTGCAAAAGAATATTTGACAAACTAATCCCAGAGAGCCTATTCCATTGATGGAGGCTAAAGGAGATGTAGCCCAGTTGGGGGTGAACTCCTTTATCATTTTGTTATTATTGTGAGTTTGTTGGTTATATTTGTTGCACTTATGTTGCTATTGTATTTTATTTAAACAACATATTTAACCATTGAAAATTCCTCACACATACACACATAAAGAAGCCTAAACTTGACACATAAATCCTCTTGCACAACTAAGACATTGAGCAAGGTCCTAAAGTTTGTTTTAATGGAGTAGAGGGTGCTTGCATAGAAAAACAAGTCAGCCCCCTATTTTCAGATCAACAGACACAAGACCACATTTATGACGAAATGGGGATCTTATCAGTACACAGTCATGTCGTTCGAACTGAAGAATGCACCCACAATATTCTCCAGAGTAGTCATCGCAGCATTTAAGGAATTCATCCATCAATTCCTTGAAGTATACTTGGATGACTGGACAGTTTACAGTCTACTGAAAAAACATGTGGAAGTTTTACGACTAATTTTATAACGATGCAGACAGTTCCAGATATCATTGAATATCAAGAAATGCATATTTGGAACACCGTTTGGGATTCTACTGGGCCACATAGTATGCAAATAAGGCTTGTTAGTGAATTTGGACAAGATCGTCATCATTTTTAACTTACCCGCACCAAAAATAGTCCGACAGTTAAGAGAAAATTTAGGGCACACGGCATACTACAGGAAATTCATCAAAGGATATGTGCATATCATAGCCCCAATGGAAAAACTCTTAAGGAAGGATACCAAATACCAATGGAACGACGAGTGTCAACACGGTTTGGATACCCTGAAGGAAAATATGGTTACTGCACCGATATTAGTATTTCCAGACTAGGAAAAGACATTCCATGTGCATGTAGATGCATCAACGATAGAACTTGGATCTATCTTAGCGCAACTAGGAGCGGGAGACTTGGATCATCTGATAGCGTTCGCAAGAAGAAAACTATCTGACTCAAATAAGAATTATAACACGATAGAAAGAGAAGGCCTAGCCATGGTCTATGCACTACAGAAGTTCAGACATTACCTATTGGGGAAACACTTTAAGATGTTTACAGATCACTCAGCCCTGAAATACCTAGTCAACAAGCCAGTGTTGGGGGGGAGAATCTATCGATGGTTACTCTTATTTCAAGAATTTGATTTTGAAGTAATAGTTAAACCAGGAAAATTGAATGCAGGACCTAACCACATGTCAAGGGTCACAAATGGAGAAGAACCTATGAAACTAGAAGACACATTTCCAGATGCACAGTTATTCTCAGTATAGATTGTTGATGATTACTTCACAGAGATCATCCAATACTTAATCACAGGTACTACACCGCAAGAATATACCATCGCGCAGAAGAAGAACTAGGTATTCCGTGCAACCGACTATCAACTGATCACGGGACATCTATACAAGATGGGTGCAGACAACATTTTACAAAGGTACTTGTTAGAGCATGAATAACCAAGAATTTTAGTAGAAGCCCGCAAGGGAATCGCAAGAGGGCATTATTCAGGAAAAGCAACCACAGAAGGTACTACGCACAGGACTATGGTGGCCAATGATTCACAGGGACTCAAAAGAATACTGTCAGAGATGCGATGTTTGTCAAAGGGTAGGTAAACCCAATAGAAGGGACGAGATGCCACTACGACCACAAGTAACATTACAAGCATTTGATAAATGGGCAATAGACTTTGTGGGACCCATTAACCCACTAGCCAAAAGGGCAAGGGCAAGATACATTATCATCGCGACAGAATACCTAACAAGATGGGTGGAAGCCGCACCAGTAAAAGATTGTAGCGCAGAGATAGCTGCACACTTCCGGTTCGAACAAGTAATCACCAGATTTGGGTGCCCAAGATTTTTGATGAGTGACCAAGGCATGCACTTCATAAACAACACCATCTGTGTGATGCTCAAAGAGTTTGAAGTTCATCACCAGAAGAGCACACCATATCACCCACAGGAAAATGGCACAGTAGAAGCCTTCAAAACAATTCTGGAGAATGCACTAACAAAGATCTATAACATCAACAAAGACGACTGGGACCTCAAAGTACCAACAGTATTATGGGCGTATAGGACTACATGCAAAAATTTGACAGGGCACACGCCATTCAAACTAGTCTATGGCAAAGAAGCAGTGGTGCCATTAGAATTTTTAGTACCCAGCCTATGCGTAGTAGCTATCACACAAATGATAGAATAGGGCGTAGTACAGGAAAGACTGAATCAGTTATTGCCAATGGAGGAAGACTGAATCCTGGCAGGATTCCATCAACAAGTGCAGAAAGCCAAAGACAAAGCTTGGCACAATCGACACATTAAGAAGAAGACATTCAAGGAAGGAGATCTAGTATTTCTCTTTGACAGCAAATCATTTCAGCACCCGGGGAAGCTTAGAATGCATTGGCTAGGACCATATGAGGTAAAATTTGTCATAGACAGAGGAGATGTACATTTAAGAGATTTAGCAGGCACAAACCTCAGAGGAATGATCAATGGGATCCTACTGAAGCTATACAAGGATGGTCGACCACCCACCACGCAATAAAAAATAAATAAAAAAATAAAAGAGAACAAAAAGAAAACAAGACTAAAAAGCACGCAGCATGCCAGAGAGAATGGAACAGCAGGTTAGCACAACAGCCGAATTGATCGATAAAGCAGCACAACTTTGGACAAGGTTGGAGGAGGATCCATAGGTCCAACGCTGGGACAAGGAAGAGGAAAGGATCAATGCAACTATTCAAGAAATCAAACAGAGGAAGAAGACCATACCAATCCTAGAATGAGTCAAAGGACACAAGAGATAAAGAAGATGCAGGCAGAACTTATCACTGTGCAAACACAGAAACAAGCATCAGGCTCAAATAGAACCACTACAGAAATAGGTAGCAGAAATAATTGCACAAGTAGAACGATCTAGAACAAAGATAGCATAGACCTAGACCAAATGTGCA
Organism: Picea mariana; assembly: GCA_032191745.1. Classification (NCBI taxonomy): domain Eukaryota; kingdom Viridiplantae; phylum Streptophyta; class Pinopsida; order Pinales; family Pinaceae; genus Picea; species Picea mariana. The sequence continues at coordinate 141,906 of JASDQU010010479.1, read as the reverse complement.
GGATTTTTGAGCGACGAAGTGGCAGTTCAGGTAGTAGACAGCATCAAGGAGAAGACTGCACAGGCACTGACAAAAGAAGCAAAGCTCAAGGAAAAGTTCCAGATGATCACCAAGGAGATAGAAGAAGCTCAGAAGGATTAGGTGACTCAAGACGAGTCACATGTTAGTGTTGGGGGCCTGTTGGCACCAGGACAAAGTGGAAAGAATGGGGATCATGAAAAAGAAAGCATGCAGAAATGGAAGTAACAGCTGGAAGGTAACAGCATGTGCGCATGCAAGAAAGCGTGCACAAGGAAAACGACAGTTGGAGGAAGAAAAACACATCTGCATGGGAGTAATACCTAACATCAGTAGGGTTAGGGTTTTGGTTATACATTGTAAACGGCTGAAGAGCCCGATATATATAAATAGAGATACATAGGTATCATAGAGAGGTTGATTCGCTTTTGTATTAGTTCAGTTTTTGCAATACTCTATCGTAGCTAGATACAAGTCGATGCGTTATGTAATATGGTCATAGACCAAGTTTGTAAGTTGTTGAGCTAGAACAGAGGAGAGGAGGAATATATGAGGATTAGATCGCAGGCTATGGAGCCTGGTGCGATCTAGTTCGCCTCATACAGATCTTACCCATCAGAGGGAATTGTAAGCGCGCGACGCTAGAGATGTAGAACTATCATAATAAAATAGCCAAGAGCCAAATCTTTGTGGATGTAGCCCAGGAGGGGGTGAACCATGGTAATATATGTGTAATGTGATTAATGCATGTACCTCTTTGCTTCTTTCAGCAGTTCATTGTTATGCTTAATCAATGAGTTAATATATTGTTATGAATTATGATTATGTTGTTCAGGAATTAAACTGTGAAATAGAAACGTGCTAGGCTCTGGTTAATAAACCCCTATATCATACTCAATCCTAGGTTGTAAACACCTAAGTCTTACAGCCACCCATTTAGAGTTATCTCAGGTGAGATTGCGTCGTACATTCTGTGTACTGTGTTGCCTTCTGGTTTACCAAGAGGGCCGATAGTTTTAGAGGCTTTGTTGGAAACCCAAAAGACATGAACCCTGGGTCAATAACTCAGACAGTAGAAGAGAGTGGTTTAAAAGCCAAGATATGGCTTAGGGGTTAGGGGATTTAGGGATTTTGTGTTAAGGGATTATTGATTAACTAAGGTTGAGATCTTAAGGGTTAATTAGGGATTAGGGGTTAAGGGTCAATGGATCAAGGATTAGGGGAGTTAGGGATTTGTTGAAACTCTCTTGAAATTTCATGGAACCTCTTCTAACACGCCAATCACCAATGCCATCCACTCATGTCGCACGATGAGCAATGAATGGGGACAATGTTGAAATTTCTTCAAATTGTTACTGCATGCATTCAAATTTGACACGGTTAGAATAGACACATGCCTTAACGGTATGTGAGGGTTTCAAGACTCAAGGATACCTAATGTCCCCACATAATCTTTGAGATCGGCCATGATTGCATCAACGTTCATCATCCAGTCTCATTGTCATCATTTTTCATTCACATCTATGGAATGCTTTTTGAAACTCTCTTAAAATGTCATGGATTAACATATTCCAACACATCACCAATGCCATCCATCAATGTCGCACAGTGAGCAGTGAATCGGGTTTAGCGTCAGATGTGCCTAAATAGTTAATTAGTTGAGGTGTTGGGGGTTAAGTGGATAGGGGCTTTGAGGATTATGGGATTTAGGGATTTGGGGTACAGGGATTAAGGGTTAAGAGAATTAAAGATTAGGTTTTAAGGGATTAAGAGTCAAGAGATAAGGGATTTGGCGCTTATGGGTTAGGTAGTTTAATGGTTGATGTCTTAGGGATTATCGGCTAGGGGATTAATGTTTAAGTGCTTAGGTCATAGGAGCTTATGGATTAAGGGGATTAGAGATTAGTGTTTAAGTGTTTAAGGGTCGATGGATTGGGGGTTAGGGGAGTTAGGGCATTTGTGTTAAGGGATTCGTCATGATTAACTAAGGTTGAGGGCTTAAGGGTTTAGGGATTAGGGATTAAGGATTTATGGTTCAATGGCTTAGGGGTTAGGGGTTAGGTCAAAATTTGACATGGTTAAATGAGACATGTGCCTTGATGGTATGCAAGGGTTTCAAGAGTCAAGGATGCCTAACGTCCCCGCATAATCTTCGACATCCTCCACGTTTGCATGAACCTTCATTATGTGGTCTGGTCATTTTCATCATTCATCATTCCCATCTACAGAATCTTGGTCGGAACGCTCTTGAAATGTCATGGAATTTCTTCCAACGTGCTCATTTGTAATGTCATCAATCGACCCGACACAATGAGCAGTGAATGGGGCCAACATTGAAATTTCTTCAAAATGTCACTGTATGCGATGAACTTTTACAAAAAAAATTGTCACGCAATAGAATATCATAATATATAAATGATTATATATAATAGCTTCATAAAATTATGAAAATCATGTGTTTTAAATCCTGTGATATGTCTATCAACTATAAAATATTTAACCAATGATTTAAGCATGTCAAGGCATGGCATTTCAAGGCAAGGCAAGGCATGTCAGGGCAAGGCATGGCAAGGCAAGGAATGCCAAGGCAAGGCATGCCATGTCAAGGAAAGACATGGCAAGGAAAGGTAAGGGAATGCATGGCAAGGCAAGGCATTGCAAGGAAATTCATGGTAAGGAATGAAAACGCATGGAAAAGCATGGCATGTCAAGGCAAGGTAAGACCCCACTTATAACCTGAAATTCAAATCCAAATTCAAATTCACAGGACTTGAAACTAGGCATCTTTCACTCCATGAACACCCTGAGAGCAACCCCTAAAAATCAAATGTGTTAAACTCTAACCCAAAGCCTCACCAAATCCAGTTATCCGAAGCAAAACCCCTTTGGTGGGAAACCCCAGTTAGGAGCTTTCAACCATGGTGAAGGACTAAGAATAATTTTGCAACGAGATAGAGGAGCACCAGGTAAACGAAGAGTACAAAATCTGGAATAAAAACACGATGTTTCTCTACGATCTAGTGATAATCCACACCCTTGAATGGCCTTCACTCATTGTCCAATGGCTCCTAGACCATGAAGAGCCCCATGGAAAATATTATTTCATTCATAAAATGATGTTGGGGACTCATACTTTTGACAATGAGCCCAACTATCTGATGTTGGCCCAAGTTCAATTCTTGTTGGAGGATCCAAAGAATGATTCCAGGCGGTATGATGATGAACCTGGGGAGATTGGAGGGTTCGGCTGTGCTAATGGAAAGGTATAGTTAATGATATTGTCAATGTTGTTATTGATGGTGGTTAATAATATTGTAAATGCTTAATGGGTCCAAGGTTAAAATGGATCTATGCCAATGGAGAATATTAAAAATTATTTAAATGTGATAATATAAGAGAAATATACATCAATAAAGAGATATATGTCGACTCAAGATCGAAATAAAGACACAAACTATCTTTTTTTAATTTCTTTATGATGTTATACATATATACACAAACACAAACACAATGCTGATCATTACCCCACCCCCTTTCTATGAAATGTGTCTCTCAACACAATGATGAATCAAGCTTTTGAAGTCCCAAGTCATGGTGAGAATCTTAGTGCCTAATGAACATCAAGATATGCTTGAGCCCTCATCGTCTCGATACAAAAGAAGGAAGAGAATGATATTTTATAATTGTAGAAGTTGTTCCAAGATTCCACAAGATAGCCATATTCAATTGTTGTTATTCATGTTATTATTCACACTTACACATGTCACACAAAGGAGGTAGGGGAAGGTTAAGCCAACAATCATAATCACCCTGCAACCAAACAACTATTATGTTAGTAGGGAGGCACTACCTCTTTGCATGCACCTGTTGACATAAAGATCATGTTATATTGAGGCTTATATGATGTCGTGGACCAGTCCTCACAACCAATGTGTGATAGGAGGAAATGTAATTTTATAGCTACATAAATTATTTCAAAAAGCTACAAGATATATGTATCTAATGTTATTATTCAAGTAATTATTATTCTTATTGTCATTCACATAAGACACTTACATAGTTCACATAAAATGGAAGAAGAAAGTCAAGCAAATAAACATAATTATCCTAGAATCAATCAAACATAATTATCCTTTGAAGGAAACCCATATTTGTTTATAACCTTAAAGATCACCAAATATAACATAACATGGAATTGGCTTATGATCATCCCTCATTAAACATTTAGGTATTTATTATGAAATCATTTGTACAATATTTAATACCTCATTTAGATATTTATTATGTAAGCATATGCCAAAGTAAAGATTGACAACCAAATTTATGAATGGTTAGGATATTTAGACACTTAGGAGTTAGTTAAGATCGAATTGGTCCAATGTATCGTTAGGTAAAAGTGTGTTTCTTTATTATGCATTAATATACATTTGTTGTTAGGAAATATGACGGTCACAGTATGTTCCCGACATAGAGTGATCTAACGGTTCATATTCTCCTCATTATTAATGGCTACATTGATCTATGGCTTAACACCCGATTGGTCCATGATCTCTATTTCAAGAGCATGGAGACTCATTTGTCGATGATTGATTATGTGAAACTCTCTTGTAAATCTCTCTGTAATATTTTTCTTTTGCATTAATAAATTGCTCCAAGTGGCCACGTTGGTTGGGGTTATGGATGTTTCCTCATAGGGTTTTACCACATCAAAACATCAGTGTGTTGATATTTGATTTGGTTGTGTGAGTGGTTAATGAAGTTTTTCATCCTCTGTTGGAATACATGTGTTTTTGAACATGTTATCTAAGCACATTTAAAGACCCGCTCCCATTATAGATCAAGATCGTGAAGTTGTGTTGCCTCTGTTAGACAACTGAGAGGGGGGGGTGAATTAGTTGTTACTGTGCTTAAACAATTATAACCATTTTAAACTCATTACAGAACACTCCATGATGATCACAATAATGCAGGGAAGTAAGCAATAGAGTATTCAACATCAATCACACACATGAAGCAAACAGAGACAGATATTCCTGAGGAAACCCATAAAGGGAGAAAACCTCTTCTTCTTGATATGATAAGTAGTCTTTATTTTATGTACATTATCATTCTTATGAGCACCAACTCATTGTGAGGCTACCACCTCCGTTCCACAAGATGCAACTTGCTAAGAGCACCCACTAGAAGGAAGCACCAACTCCCTGAGTGTTCCAGCACCAACTTCCAGTCACACAGGCACCAACCTACATAACAGAGAACAATAGTTCTCTCTTGCACCACCCTACCACCTTGGTTTTTCTGGATTCGACCAGATGGAAGCTACAACTCCTTGTGTTCAAGCACCCAATTGAAACTCTGAGGACAACAGTCCTCCCTAGCACCACCCTACCACCCTGAAATATAAATCTTTGCTTGTTGGAATCTATTAAAATGATACAGTATTTATCAATAGCTTACCAGTCTCATCATTATTCTGCTACACTTCTCTGCTCTGCCTGCATCAGTGTTCTCCTCCACACATACCAGCCTCTTTGTTCATCTTTTCTACTTCATTTCATACTCTATTGCCTCCGTTCATTCTATGTGTTGTGCCTCTTATATATTCTTCTGGTCCTCTGCATAGCCACCTTCTTCCCACATGCAGAAACTATCACAGAGCCCTGCCTCTCTTCTCTGTTCTGCATGTTATTCACATGCCGAGTGATCTGCTAGATCATCTTGGCAACTCTTCGTATTCTCTGGTGTTTATGCTCAGTTTGTTCACCATGAATGGCCATTCATCCTGAGATTCTTTTGTCATCATTGGCAATAATAGTCTTCGACACTTTTCAATCTGTCGATTGTCTCTTCATTCCACTGATAGTTACCTCGAGTCTCTTCAGCTTCTCTGGTGATCACCTTAAAGCCTCTTCGAATTATCTGGCAGAAACAATCAGTGGTTTTTGGCAGTTACCCAGAGAACCTCCGCGCGCTCATGCCTTTGGTGCCTTTTCCCTTCTGAGAAAACTACACAGTGGGCGCTCGATTTTCTGGCTAAGCCACTTCCTTTCATGTGACCACAAGGCTGACCAAAAGGTGCTTCGCGATCTCGAACATCGGATATTTAGCTGTGATTTGCCTCGATTCTACCAACTCGCGATCTCTGATGTGGAGCCTAGCGACATGCTATCTCCTACCTTAACCTTCATCGATGTAACCACTCGCTAATCAAATGGGTGCTTCGCAATCTCGGCGATCTTCGAAGTGGAGCCTAGTGACATGTTATCTCCTCCCTTAAATTTTCGCTAATGTGACCTTGGTTGTGACCAGGGGCCAAGCAAAAAGGGTGCTTCGTGTTTCGAGAACTTGTGAACTTCACCGTGCCTGATAAACGGTCCACGCTCTCCCTTTGATCGACAGCTATGATCAAATCGTGACCTCGTGTGTCACGTGTTTGAACGTGAGCCAACCCTAACTCTTCCAACTCTCGATTCTCAATTCAGTGCTCTATGTCAGATCGATGGCCCATTTCCCTCTGTGATCCAACGGTCCAGATCTTATCAGGACTTTGCATTTCACGAAGTTGGAGGACTTCTCACCTCCCTTCTCCCAACTTCTGTTTTTCCGAAACCTGCTCCAGATCAACAGCCCATGATCCACGGTGATCCGATGGCTCAGATCATATCGGGGCTTCACATCTTACAAAGTTGGAGGACTACTTACCTCCCTTCTTCCGACTTTCGATTTTTTGAAACTGCTTTATCGGCTGCCACATGTCCTTCCCAGATAAACGGCTAGGATTGTTGCAGCTCCCAACTCCTCGGGTATTTTCCTCCTGCCTTCCTGATATTTGCGAGCGTCAGATCAACGGCTCACGACTCCCCATGATATAATGGTTTAGATCAACTCACGAACTCGAACATCGTGAGTTCCTACAACTCTCACCTTTGACTTTTCCGGTTCACGAGTCAGCGAAATGTTGATCTCTCACCATGTGTCCTCTGGATCCAACGTCTTAGATCTGATCGTGACTTTGCAGTTCGCGGAGTTGGAGGATGGCTCTTGGCCATTATCCTCTTCACAGTTATACTGTATCTGACGGTTGTTGGTCCTCGACGCTCAGATCCAACGGATCAGATCTGTACTTCTCCTCTACGCTTCCTCTGGTCACTGGACTCTGATCTAGTGGACATTGGGTATTCGGGATTGGTGATCCAACGGCCACTGTCGCTCCTCCTCCTGAGCTTATGCTTCCTCCCGACTTGAAAGAATTTCTAAGTGTCAAAAGCCTCGACCTTTGATTCTTCTGTGAGTCCTGATGACTTTGGGACTCGTCTGAGTTTCTAAAAAACGCTATCTCTCTTGATCTTTGGCAATGAAGTTAACCTCAGCCTTGGCGCACACTTGCGCTCTGCGTGCAACTCTATGTTATTCCTCCTAAGCTTTGATTGCACACTATGCCAGTAATCATGCCATCGTTGTTGTTGTTCTTGCCTGTAGACATGCCATCGTCATTGTTGTTATTTCCTTTAGACATGCCATCATCATTGTTGTTCTTGCCATCAATGACAAGCACATTTTGCATGTAAACATGCCAACAGCCTCATCTCTAGTTTCTACCACTTTTGTACATTTATGGGCTAAGAGGATTTTTCCATTGCATCTGGAGCACTCGTTTTAGTCGGGAATGTTTTTCGTTTCACTCGAAAAATTTAATGTTTGCCCAATATACAACCATTTCAGTAAGATCCTGAGGTATAACGCCTGAATATGCCCTTTTAATTTTTTGCAGAGATAATATTTCGGTTTTTTTATTTCTATTTTCTATTTTTTATTTCTGGGTTGCTACTCTTTTTTATCTGCGTATGATCTTTTCCATACACCCTATGCAATCTCGGCAAATCAGAAACAAATCGGAAAGGGTTTTCATGTCTACATATGCTCTTTGTCGTGTGATATGTGAAATCTCGGTAAATCATAAATAGAGGGAAAAGTTGTGTTTTCTGGATAAGCTAACCGAGATCTAACCCTTGTTGTTATCGAGAAGTAAAAAAAAATCTTGTGTGAAAAGAGTTTTTTTAAAGCACGCTCTCCAAAGTCATCATCATCAACAACAACAACAACAATCCTCCTTCTAAACAATAAAATATTTTTGCACTAGCTCACTTGGTTAAAAGTTGTTTTATTAAGTAAGAGGTCTTAAGTTCAAGTCTATTTTTTGTTACTTTTTTTGAAAAGGTTCATTCATCCATTTTAAAGTGTATTTCTCTTAAATTTTAAAAGTGAATCACTATAAGTAGTTTTAATATTTTATTTTAAGTTATTTATTTTGCATGCAACTTTCACTCTTAAAGTAACTCCATTGTAAAAGTAATCTTGCTTATTCTATAAAAGTGGGTCACTCCATAAGCAATTTATTTGTAAAAGTGAGGTTATTAGAAGGAGGGGTATCACTGTGTGGACCAACTTCTACTTGCCACGTGGCTTTTTGGTTATTTTTCATTGCTTTCTTCAAAAGGGCATAACTTTCACACCTGAACTCCGTTTTTAGTGCCATTTTTTAAAACAACCTATTTTTTTGAGACCTTTCCATCCAAACCATCATTTTCATATTTTCTACATATTTTAATATGGCATCTCCCAATGATCTTTTGCTTACCAGCATTGTTGACTCATAAACTCACCACTAACTACATAGCCTTCAAATAGTTGCAAGGCATATTTTAAAGCTTATTATAAATATATGACTAGTAAGTGGGACCCCTTTGAGAAGAAAGAAAAGGTGTTTATTTTCAAGTATTCGTGGGAATAAAGCATTGTTAATCTACTAAAAAAACTATATGATCGACATCCATGCTTGACAATAGTTTGTTTTGATAATGTGATATGAGGCATACTTTAGAATAACTATGATCATAAAGTTTAGTTGTTTGCAAGTATTTCCATAAAATATTATCACATGGTAATGTCAAGGTATAAAGTGCAAAAAAGAAATTATTTCTTTTAATTAAAAGGGACTTTGAATGCATCCATTATAATTTGAATTAGTTGTTTACAAGCTTGCATTGTAAACATGATATAGTTGGTTATAAATGTTGAAGTATTAGGTTGCATGGTGTGTGTGTGTGTGTGTGTGTGTGTGTGTGTGTGTGTGCAAGTGTTGAAGTTCATGGTTATTACAGAGCTTGAGACTATAGTAAGATGTGAATCGGGCACCATAATCAACAGATTGCAATAGATCTTTTATTAATGTGATTGAACCCTGGCAGTAAGTTTCGAGTTGTCAAGTGGATGACAGATCTAATGGAATTTATGTCGACCGACATGGCATGTGGTCCCCTACTCAATTGGCATGCTTTGATTGGCTGCTATATTGTTTGTTTAGAAAGTGGAAGTTTGAGTTGACATAGGGTTTATTGCATGTGTGTTATGGAAATGACGTAGTGACTGTCATGCATTCAATACATCAGTACGCGGGTATTGCCACCCACATCCCGCTTTGGTTTTGGCATTCCATTGTTCATTTGAGTTGTTGGAATTTTTTATGTTGCAACAACAGTTTGGTTACAGAGCTCAGCCCTGGTAGTTTTCATAACCGTTTGCACTAGTTTACATGTGTATTTGAAGAACTTGAGAAGGTATGTATATTTTTAGCTCATGTTTCATCAAATGTATGTTTGTTTTGCAACAATAATTTAAAAAATGGCTCTGTGTTGATTGGGTTTGAAGTGTGCTTTTCTTACCCTCCATCTCAATTTGAGTCTTAAATACTTTTGAAAAAGATCTAGTTCTATTCTTTGTTTATGACTCTGCCATTAGAAAGAATTTAGTTGAAAAGGTTAACTTGGGTTCGAGTCTGGGTCTCTATTACAAATAAATGATGGGAAATAGTTTAATAAAGATGCACCCAGAAAACCCTAGCTCAAGCCATTGAAATTTATGAGCTAAAATATTTTGTAATGAAGTTGGTATTGAACTTATACATCCTAACCTCCACTATAGAAAAATGGTTTAACCAATCTTTCCTTCTGGTAGCTACATCAACACCCTTGCTAGTTCTTTCTGTTATGAAACCATCAATTTTGTGATATCAATTCTAGGTCAATTTGAGGAATGGTTTGAGTTTCTTATCTCTGTATGCTAAGATAGTGGCATTATAAGGGAAATCTATAGCATGTTTTGTTTGACAGTTTCAAACCCACATCTTATCCAGAAAATTTATCCTTACTTCGACTTTTGACTCTACCTGAGAGATGTTATTGGGTCATGCTTGCTATATTTCCAAACCCAAAACATATTAACCCTACACACAATATTGTGATGGAGTTTTCACGCCCATTTTCAAACTCTGGCCTCATGGAGTATGTATATAAGTAAATTTTGACTTGTTGGATACAATGCAAAAATTACATGCGAAATGGTTGGGTTGATACTGTATTTTGTGGAGTTGAGGTTTGAAACCATGGCTTGATGAATGTCAATGCACGCATGCAGGGTTATATTGAAATATTGAACCTGTTGAACAATTTTGAACCCTCATCGATTATAAAAAATATATGCAGAGTTATAAATTTATGATGAGCCCGAATATAAATGTTTACACAGAGACCCTCACACCTGGATTTGAATTCGAGCCATAAAAAAAGTATTTGAGTTTGATTTTGATAAAAGGGAAATATTGTTGAAGTGACAAGGTGTTCGATCGGTGTGTACACAGAACTATTGGGGTCATAAAAAATTGTATGCAAGAAATGGTTGGGTTGATTATAGTCTAACTCGCTTTGAATAATAATACTATTGGAAATTGGTTTCGAAACATTAGAATTAATGATTTTATTCATTACTATTAGTTGTTTTCAATTTATAAAGGCATATTGAATAGGTTTAAAGCTCCAATTTATATGTCAAGCCTAAGTTAGGACAATTGATAAGGCCAATATGTGATGATTTATCTGTTGAGTTATTTTGGAACTACATGTTTGTTTTCGAAACTTGTTTTGGAATGAGCTATTAAAATTGAGGTTCTATTGAAACATAGTTTGATCATTGGTATTCATCCAATGATTTTTGAGTATGCTAATATTAAGTATTTGTTTATGGTCAAGATTACAAGTTTTGAAAGAATACAAAATATTTTATATATTATACATAGGACCAAATCTCTCATTATTTAATTTTCCATACATTATTCATGAAATCCCAAAAATCATGTATCATTTGAATCTCCATCTTTCCTCCCCTTGTTGCATAAAATAAGAAAAAATAAAATAAAATAAATAAAAAATAAAATAAAATTATATATATATATAGATAGATAGATAGATAGATAGATAGATAGATAGATAGATATGTGTGTGTGTTGTTGCATGTATGGTTTGAAGCTGGATTGAAAAGGATATATTGTCGATGTTTGTCTTTGCATAAAGTTGGAAATTGAAACATGAGCTATGTTTTATAATAAGAGTGCAGTCGCAAGATTATATGTTCATCATCCAAGTACAAGTTTAGGATGACAAGCAATAATGAATTTTTGAAAGAGGGTCATCTGGAATAAGTTTGCAAATGATTGTTGCTTATTTTATTTATTTTCATGATAAACTCCTTTCATACTCCCACTTTAAATAAATTGTTCCCAAAGTCCCAATACCATTTTTCATTTAAATCCATTTTCTTCCCCCTCTTATATAAATAAATTAAAGGATTTTGAAGAAAATATAGTAGACATTTTGACAATCTATTTGAATGATACTTGGCATATAATTGAACTAAGCAATGAACAAATGGATTGGCATGACATATATAACTTGATTGTTGATTGGCATTGGGGATAAGTACAAAGTTTATGGTCGAAAGTTGTCAAATTGATGTTATGATTATGAACATATATCGCTCTTTCTCTTCATTTCCTTTCACTTTACGCTAATCACAAATCCCTTCATTTTTTCCAATTTCATCGTATTCCCCGTGTTATAAAGTATATAATGAATATCATTTTGTGGAAGAATAAGTGATATGCAATTTGGAAAATGTTTCATAGAAGAGTAGATTGTTTGATTATGGGTTCTTTTTCCCTCATTTGTCCCTCGTTGTTTGCATGCTTGATTATTGATTGAGCTGGAGCCACTTTTAAATTATGTTAAATGCAAAATTATAGTTCATGATTTCCCTGCTAGTGTATACATACACTAATCTAGTCTTCATGATTGACTAGATGAGCTTTTTCAGTCATGGCAATAATATATCTAACAAAAGAAACAAAGGCAATTGGAATAGAGGATAACAAGCTGATTGGCAAAGGGGTAGAAACAAAAGACTTAGAATCTATATTTAATTTGATGCATACTCTAAGGAGTTTAACCAACTTCTACAAACTGGCTTTCTCCATCTAGTTGGCCAGGGGAATTTCCATTCTTCTCCACCACCTTTGAAACCCCCATTACAACCCCATCCCAACTCTTGTAGCAATTTTTGCCACACTCCATGCATATTTCTTTGATGGCCTTCCATTTCCCTCTGCAGACTCAAGATCCCCCATGTTGTTCACTCCAAAGTTAAAAATACATTTTTTTATCAATATACATCGGTCACAGTTAGACAGCTCGTGTATACGCAGGTTGCTCCATTATAGCCCACATACATTGGGTTTTGTGCTAAAAAAAATAAAAATATGTTGGGTTTCCACACCATCTCATGAGATCCATGATCCTTGACCTTCCATATACTAGAAACGCTCTTACCTGACCCTTCAATTCCATTTGGAGGCTATAAATTGAGCCATATACAAGCCTTGAACACACACATCATTGAGAGCAAAGACACTCTAGAGAAATTCCACTTCATATTGAGTATTCATCCATTTTTCCTTGAAAGTCTGGACTTCTTGTGTTCAACCCCCAATCTCTTCCTATCTTGAGAAGGAGAAACTCAATTGCTCCTACTACTTGTGAGCTTGCCTTTGTGGAGGATTGAAATGGTGAAGGCCCAGGTAGAGGGACTTAGCTTCTCAGTTTTGATATGTGTCATTATAGAATTTTTTCACCTATGTACTTGTGTTGATTACATTAATAGAAATATTATTTTCTTGTCCAATTATATGTCGCAAGTATTTACATTACTTTCCATGGGAATAATTGTTATACATGTTAATGGATTACGCCAATTCATATGCTAACTTTCTATATAATTTATGTATGCTTGTATATCTTGATTGTTGAGGACAAGTTGCAGGCATAAAGCTTTCAGTCGTGAGCTCAACTGAAGTTTTCTTCGGACGTTCAGACGAGGTAGGCTCTTAGTCTTCTCTTGTTAGCATTTATATTTATCTAGCATACTTGAGTTTAGAGTTGATTTTTGGGTGTCGTTCTGTATGTTGTGGTTTACCCCTTGCCATAGAGATTTTCCTCGTAACAGAATTGGCAACTCCACTAGGGAAGATCTCCCTTTTGGGCTATTGGATGATCTTTCTCCTTCATTGCTCTCTGTTTGTGTGATTTTATGTGTCGCATATTGCTTAACGACATATATTTTTCTTTGCATCTGAGTTTCTTGGCTTGAATCTTGCCTTGACAGTGTCTTCTCTTGCATACGTGGGTTTTCCCTTGACAGTCATGTACATACGCAAGTTTTTAGTTATTAGGGCACGTACATACGCTTTTGCTCCCTGAACAATCACATACACTATTTTCTGAGTATATTTGGATGAGTTTAGTGTTCGTTGGGTGAGTTTTTTTGGTTGTTGAGACTTCTTGGGTCCCTGTCTTGATTGTTGAGTGCCTAGAAAGTGATAGGAAGTCGCATTATTGGTGAATATTTCGGAAAAACTCATTTCATGTCATTTTTCTCATTTTGTTGTCCTTGCATTCTGGTCTAGGTAGTCGCTTCTTAGTGTCCTGCTTGGCTTGTCTCCTTGTGCTTGCAGAAGGGTCTGCTTGGAAGTTGTTTATGCAGTTCTTGCATTTTAATTTCAATATATTGAAAATACAAAAATATTTTTCCTTTTGCATTTGTCCAGAGCGTTTTCACTTTTGGCTTCATTATATTAGTTTTAAAATGTTTGGAAAGATTTCACTTCATTGAAATTATAGAGATTGCTTTCTAATAACAACATTTGGAAGCATACCATATCTTTGAAAATCAAGACTAGTCTGTAGCAATGCTTTTATATTTGTTTATTTTATGTTGAGTCGTCATACCATCAGTTTCACGATCGCACCTCTTGATTAATCAGAAGCCATTAAATTTAACATTGAATAATTAAAATTGATTAGAAACGATTTTATTTTTCAGGTACACAAACAAGTGTAGGACCTAGGGCCCTAAAATAGGATTTTGTGAGTAACTATAAAACTCAATGTATGTGTCTAACCAGGGAGTGATGAAACCCATTGTGTGATTGGTGTCCTCAGGAGGCTCCGTTCACACCGAAGTTAAGCGTGAGGTCACACGAAGTTGGTTGCAGAGATAGCCCTCTAATACCTTTCTATTTATATTTGGGGATTTTCGCTCGTGCCTTTACCTCCTTGAGAAGCGGTGCTTTTGTAATGTACCCAGCCACCATAGTTGGTCAAGGCACACAAAAAAATTGTCTTTATCAGCTCTGATACCATTTTATTAACATGCCTAGCCTTCATCTAAGAAACAATACATAGGGAATACACGTAAATGGAAGTTCTACAAATTAAATCCATTCTTTTGTTGCTATTTTTTTCCCATAGCCTACATCTACAATTTATAACAGATTAAGCTATAGCAATAACCATAAAACATATGCATTTGAAACATGCTAATAATCAACATGAGATACAACTAAACAATTCATTACAGCATCATGTAAGTCATTCTCATTCATGCAAAGTTCATGCACAACCATAACACTTGTAAATAACTCAATACAAGATAAAACACTTATCTTAAACAAGAATCGTTCAACTAGTTGCTTGGGACAGACGCTCCACCCAACCATAAACTGATTGTTCCAAGTCTCAACAGCTAGTCACCCCTTAGATGGGGATAGCAACTCAAAAAAGAGGGTGGTCTCTCGCAGTCCACTCAGAACTCATAAATCTCTCTACCCAACTAATATTCTCCTACGGCTATCTCGACTTCTCCACCAGCTCTCTTCCGCTTGATCTGCCCAACCCAAGGAATGCACCATTCATTTATCAAGGTTATCCCAAGGGATCTATCATTTATTTATCAAGGCTAACATAAGGAATGATCCATTTGTTTATCAAAGTCTCTCTGGTACAGGAAACTAAGAATCTCTCAGCTAGGAACTCAAGGGAAACCTCTGCTAGGAAACTATCAGCAAACCAATAGAAACACTTGTTGTTCTAGTGCAACTCACGCGGGAGTTCACTGTTTCTCCCTGACAACCAGACTCTTCAGTTCTCTAGCTACAATTCGCTCAAGTCATGCTACAGTTATACTCCAGACTTCGCCCTTCTCGGTGGCATCAACTTTCTGCTCTGTTTTCTCTCCCATTGTTCGCTTCCCATGCACAAGCTCGACTCCCCCCTCAAGTTGTTTGAACTCATGTTACTTCACTTTGCTGATTGTAATCAACCCCCATGTGCCCAATAACTTCGGGATGTGACGTCTCACACCCACCCTCGTACATGTATTCAACGATTGGCTTTAGAAACACTCAATCAGAAATATGTGACCACTCGCACCCACCCTCTTACATGTATTCAATGATTGGATTTGGAAACACTCAATCAAACATCGAAAGGTTCATTTACAATAATAGATTTAGGAAAATGGTTTAAATCTATAAACATCGGTAATTTCCCCCTTGGACCCCTCTTGGCCATTATCCTAGACACTCCCCTCTCTTGTGAATTAATTCAGCCCTCATCTCTTGTCTGTGTCCCCTTAGCAGTTGGCATCACATTTTTATTAATAAAACAAATAAATACAATTCACATATTACATCGCTTGGCCGTAGACAGATATTATATCTACATAAGCATTAATTAAACCAGGGATTATAATGGGGATGTTACATTCCTCCTCCCCTACAATTGTGTGTTGTCCTCGATGGACTCTATGTCGATATACATATATGCAAATTTACATCACAATACTTAGATTCTACAATTTTTACAATTCCAACAGCAACTCCAACCGAAATCTCGTGTTCCTCTCAACTCACCGACCCAAGGAATGCACCATTCGTTTATCAGGGATACCCAAGGAATGTGTCATTCATTTATCAAGGTCCCCAGCATAGTTGGCCAGGTCTCTGAGATGTGGTTCTAGAACTCTAGTTGCTCAAAATGGAATCTTGCATTCTGTCTTCTTCAAAACTGTAAAACATTTGTGGGTATTTCACCCACATGTTTTCTTCATGCTCCCAGGTAGGATATTTAGGATCATGGCATGACCATTGAACCTTTACCAATCCTATGGCTTAGTTCCTAAGCACTTTGACTTTTCGTTCCAGGATGCATACTAGTTCCACCCAGAAATCCCCTTCGTGCTCCACCTAGATCACATTCCAATCAATGACATGATTAGCATCAGTTACGTATTTTTTAAGTAATGATACATGAAATACATTATCAATACGCATTCATGCAGGTAATGTAATCATGTATGAAACTGGCCCTATCTTTTCTAATATTTCAAATGGACCACAGTATTTTGTTGCCAACTTCGGGCAGCTTCCTAATCTTAGTGAACTTATGTTTGCCTTCACTTTCAAAAACACATGTTCTCCCACTTTAAAATCTCTAAAAACTATGTTCCTATATGCATAAATTTTCTGCCTATTCTGGGCAGCCTTCAAATTATGCTTAATCCTTTCCATCTGATCTTCCATTTCTTTTAGTAACTTCTCTCATATAAATATATGCAATATTTGTTGCCTTGTGTGTAGTCTTTACTGGAATGAAATGTAAAGACAGAAGGTATGCAATACAATAGAGACACATATATACATGGCTAACCCAGTGTGGGATATTTCCACCAGAGAAATTGTCTATTCCTTCATTTTTATTATTCAACAAAATGAAGGGATAAACCCACAACAAACTCGTTGTAACGTCCTCTTCTTTCTCTCATAGTCTCCTCTCTCATAATACAATAATCATGTTATCACATAAAGTTGACAAAGGGTCACAGGGAGACCAAGTCTTTTGTTTGCGCAGATAATAGCCATGAGCACAAAAAGAAGCAATTCAAAAGTTGTCAATTTCGGGCTCAGATTGTAGGAACGAACAGATTAAAATTGCAACAGTGGAGATCCAACAAACCGCTCAGATCGACGGTTTTCATGCATTCAGAGTGTTGAAATCGTGCGAGGTTTAACATCAAGAGAGAACCCACGAAGTACCGGAACCCCAAAGTGTCAAAGCGTCGAAGTCCCGAAGAGACACGTCACTTCGGGCCCGTACTACTTCCGGAGATTTCCATGCTTTACATCCAGAAACTCACAAATTCCAAAGTGTCGGAGAAACATGGCACTCATTCGTCGGAGATACATGGAATTCATCTAGTGCTAACACATGGCGCTCATCTATTGAGACACGTGGCACTCATTTCAGGCCAACACATCACTCCAGGAGAGTGTCACTCCGGGAGCTTTCCATCCAAAGCAAGTACAGTTCTCTGAAGCTCGGAGCCCCGAAGTCCAAAAATATTTAAAGGATAAAAGTGGCTTAATCTAGGTTTAATTAGTGGTAAGCACACGCTAATCACTTCGCAAGTTTGGCACTTCGGGAGTTATATACACTTTTCATTCAAAATCTCTCGAACTCCGAAGTGTTGAAGTGACAAGAGACTACCATGACACTCTGGGAGAAAGTCACTTCGAGAGATATTCATGCTTCGCGTTCAAAATCTCCCGAGCTATAAGAAATTTGTGTCATCGCTAAATCATATAAGGGAGTTCTAATATGGCAGATGGATAGAACTTTAGCATGGATGCTAAAGCAACAGGGTCACCTAGATCACAGATTGAAAACATATCAATGGCCACACTTCATTGAGGGGACGCTACTTGCTCGAGTGTTAAAATCCTTGAGCGATCCTGCAATCGAGACCATGATATAGCGAAAGTGATACATGGTAGAAAATGGTGAATTGCGGGATCAAAAGCGGTGTGGGTCCAAACCGCCTTCATCGGCCCCACAATCACATGCTTATAAAACGTCAAATTCAAGAGCAACACATGGCCTCCCCCTAGGCATTAAGCCTCGTTGTGATCTCGAGAAAAAAAAATAGTTAATGAAAAAGGAGTGGTGGTTGAAACCTCGACTCACTCCATAAATAGAAGACATGGAGGGTCTGGTCGTGGAGGCGGAAATGTCAGCCCGAGGTACCAACTAGATGGTTTCTTGTTGTAGGCCCATGTTGATTTGAACTCGCATATGACAGAAGGATACACACACAGTCTGATAGAAGGATGCACAGCTATAAGGCTTTGAATGGAATGGCCAGATCACACTCATGGCAGTTGTGAACTGATCTGATTATTAATAGATCAGTTCAAGATTTTGTAATGGTCATCAACTAGTTGAGAAAAGCTCCCTATTTTGTAATATTTTGATACCAGAGTTGTTCTCTGGTTATGTATAAAACTTGAGACTTTTGCATTAATAGAAGTCAGCTTCTTTCATCTTCTTACTTAAATTGTGTTGAAACACTCATGCATGGAGGATCCAGATGAGGGTTGTAGTTGTATTTTAATGTAGGTTTGATTATAATGATGTTGTGACCTCTTCCAGTACTTTCCTTTTGTTGTCTTATTTCCCCTTATGTTGAAATGCTCGTGCATGGAGGATCCAAACGAGTTGTCGTAGTAGCATGATAATGGAGGTTTGATTATTATGCTACTATCATATATTTCAGTGTCTGAAAATTAAGTTCAAGAGTGATCTTGTGCCTAAGTTTTTATTCACCAAGCTGCTTGAAGGTCGGATGCTCATGGCAGACTTGTCCACCTTTCTCACTAAGTCTTCCTTCTGCTCACCTTTAACCTTAAACCACTGACTGAAGTTAATGAGGACCTCATTTCCTTATGCATTGCTTGTCCAGTTTCTTTGTTAAAACATTCTTTTATTGAGATTTATCCTTTTGACCTCCATTCATAAAACCTACCACCACAAACATTTTGATGGGTACTGGGCTTATCCTCTTTCAGTCTGAGGGTGACTCTTAGTGATAACATTAATGGCGTCATTGTTGGGGACGAAACTGAAGATATATTCCCTGGGAGGATGACATAGATCCATTTCTTGATGGTAGAAATGAGAGGGACATAGAAAATTGACTGTAATCATCTGTCTGGTGACTCCACAATCAAAGACTCCATGGGGGAGGATCATGTTGACAAAAAAATGGCCATACGAAAGGGGATGACTAGGTATCATCTTATGAGCTTTCTCCATGAACTGTTGTTTTTCTTTATCGGCTCATTTCTCTCTTTCCATTTACATATCAAGAGGATTATCCTCTGGTTTGTTTATTCGGATGATCATCAGCCTTCCTTTATATATTCATCCTTGGAAGAAGAAGACCTACCTTCATCACGTGTTGTAGATGTTGATCTTGTATGTTCACCTTAGCCTATTCATAAGAATGAGATTTGTATTGAAATCCCTCTTGAATTTGATCACCCTTGTAGCCTTAAGGAGGTTGAAATTGATTCAAAGGCTTCTCTTATCTCATCACCTTCTGTTGTTACTGTTGAACCTTGCCATCAACTTGTTAAACCTCATATCCAGCCCACTAGTTTTCAAACTAGAATCAGAGACAAGATGTTTAAACCTTTAAGGCTTCCATATCACCTTCATCCTTATCCTCTTGATTTCCTTGAATATCTTCCTCGGTTCTCTGGAGAAGATCATGTTACAGTTGAGAAGCATTTGGAGGCCTTTGAGAACTTTGTTGATCAGTTTGAGATAGTTCATGACGATGTTACAATGAGGTTGTTATCCAAATCTTTGTTCAGATATGTTGTTGTGTGGTTTAAGGGTTTGAGAGATGATTCCATTGGTTCGAGTTGTGCAATGCATTTTTAAAGTGTTGGGGTGAGAACAAGTCCCTTGATCGGTGCTTGGTTGATTTTAATGCTTTGAGGAGAGGAGAAGAGGAAGCCTTGGTTGTCTTCAACAGGAAGTTTTATAGTGTTTATCATAGCATGCGAGTGGAAATCCGTACTTCTGAGACTACTGCCATGGTGTACTATGTAATGGCTCAGCATTCAGAGCTTGTTCTTCTCTTGAGAGAAAGGAAATCTTCATCCTTAAAATGTTTATTTGAAGATGTTGAAGAGGTCGAGGAGAACATCTGTGCTAGAAATAAGATTCGAGATCGAGTATATTTTGAAAGTTTGCATGCACAAGATGAGCAGCAAGAGGACTGTTAGTATATTCTAGATGAATAGCAAAAAGACAGTGAGTATGAATCAAATCTGGAGCAGCAGCAAGGTTGTAAGTATGTTTTACGTTTGGAACCAGATTCTTCATTATTCTCATATTTTCCTATTGATAGGAATGCATGTCATGTTTGTGATCAGTGTCTGAAATATTTTGAGCATGAAGTAATAGATGATTGCATAGATAATCATATGTTTATGGCTGAGCAATATCAGTATGATTTCAATTATGTTGTGCAATTATCTCATGATCATTTTTTTAAACAAGTTGTTTCTCCTGATGACCAAGATCTGCTTATAAAAGAGCAAGAAGGTTATCAGTTTTCAAGAAAAGAGACATTCATGGAGGAGCAGTTTTTTTCTGAGGATCAGCAGGTTTCTGATCTTGGTTTCAAAGATTCATTTGTAGCCTTGTTGGAATTGAGTTTTTCAGATTTTTTGAAAGTTTCATATTTCATTCCACTAGCATTCATGGGTGAGTATGGTTTTCTGAAGAATTCTCTATCATCGTTAGTATGTTTATGTTTTTATCTATTGAGCAATGATAGAGACAAGATCATCTCAGTATTGAAGTTATTTGAGTGGCTACTGTGGAAATCTGCTTTTACTTGACCAAATTGGATACTTGGTTAGAGGTAGGGTAGTGTAGGAAATATGCTCACTTCCCGATCATTTTCTTTGCTTCAAGTTTGTAGCAGGTAATAAGCTCACTCCATGAGCCTTTCTTTCCTTAGTTTATAGTGGGTCTTTCAGTTTTCTTGAATAAGTGGGCATTGTTAGTAGTGTTTGGAGGTTGGTAACACAGATGACTCCATAGCCCAATGGATAAGGCATTAGAACTGCATGTTCTTGGAAGTTCACGGGGAGAATGCCATCCCCTGTGGAGCCAAATTTTATCACATAAAGTTGTCAAAGTGTCGCAGGGCGACCAGGTCTTTTGTTTGCACAGGTAATAGCCATGAGCACAAAACGCAGCAATTCAAAAGCTGTCAATTTTGGGCTCAGATTATAGGAACGGACAGATTAAAATTCCAATGGTGGAGATTCAACAGGCCACTCATATCGACAGTTTTCGTGCATTCAAAGTGTCAAAATCACGCAGGGTTTAACATCAAAAGAAAACCCATGAAGTACTGGAACCCCAAAGTGTCGAAGCGTCGAAGTCCCGAAGAGACACGTCACTTCGGGCTCGTACTACTTCGGGAGATTTCCATGCTTTACATATAGAAACTCCCAAAGTCTGAAGTGTCGAAGACACATGAAACTCATTCACCATTTTAGGCCAACACATCACTCCGGGAGAGTGTCACTCCAAGATTTTTCCATCCAGAGCAAACACAGTTCTCTGAAGCCCGGAGCCTCGAAGTCCCAAAATATTTAAATGATAAAAGCTGCTTAATTCTGGTTTAATTAGTGGTAAGCACACGCTAATCACATCGCAATTTTGGCACTCTGGGGGTTATATACACTTTTCATTCAAAATCTCCCAAACTCTGAAGTGTCAAAGTGACGAGAGACTGCCACGACACTCTGGGAGAAAATCACTTCAGGAGATATTCATGCTTCTCGTTCAAAAGCTCTCGAGCTCTAGGAAATTTGCACCATCGCTAAATCAGATAGGGGAGTTATAATATGGCAAACGGATAGAACTTTAGTAGGGGTGCTAAAGTAGCAGGGTCACCCAGATCACAGATCGCAAACAGATCAATGGCCACGCTTCATTGCGGGGAAGCTACTTGCTCGAGCGTTAAAATCCTTGAGCAGTCCCGCAATTGAGAATGTGGTATAGAGAAAGTGCTACGTGATGGAAAATAGTGAATTGCGGGCTCAAAAGCAGTGTGGATCCAAACCGCCTTCATCAGCCCTGCAATCATGTTCTTATAAAACATCAAGCATGTGGCTTCCCCCTAGGCATTAAGCCTCGTTGCGATCTCGAGAAAAAACACGTAGTTAATCAAAAAGAAGTGGTGGTTGAAACCTCAACTCACTCCATAAATAGAAGACATGGAGGGTCTAGCCGTGGAGACAAAACTATCAGCCCGAGGTACCGACCTGATGGTTTCTTCTTGCAGGCCCATGTTGATCTAAGCTCGCGTATGATAGAAGGATACATGCACAATCTGACAGAAGGATGCATAGACGTAAGGATTTGAATGGAATAGCCAGATCACACTCCTGGTAGTTGTGAATTGATCTGATTATAAATACATCAGTTCAAGATTTTGTAATGGTCGTCAACTGGTTGAGCAGAGCTCCCTATTTTGTAATATTTTGATACCAAAGTTGGTCTCTAGTTATGTATAAAACTTGAGACTTTCGCATTAATAGAAGTCATATTCTTTCATCTTCTTATTTAAATTGTGTTGAAACACTCGTTCATGGAGGATCCAGACGAGGGTTGTAGTTGTATTGTAATGTAGATTTGATTATAATGTTGTTGTGACCTGTTCCAGTACTTTCCTTTTGTTGTCTTATTTCCCCTTATGTTGATATGCTCGTGCATGGAGGATCCAGATGAGTTGTCGTAGTCGCATGATAATGGAGGTTTGATTATTATGCTACTGTGATATATTTCAGTGTCTGAAACTTAAGTTCCAGAGTGCTCTTGTGCCTAATTTTTTCTTCACCAAGTTGCTTGAAAGTCGAATGCTCATGGCAGACTTTGACACCTTTCTCACTAAGTCTTCCTTCTTCTCACCTTTAAACTTAAACCACTCACTGAATTTAATGAGGACCTCATTTCCTTATGCATTGTTTGTCCATTTTCTGTGTTAAAACATTCTTGTATTGAGCTTTGTCCATTTGACCTCCATTCATAAAACCTACCTCCACAAACATTTTGATGGGTACTGGGCTTATCCTCTTGTAGTCTTAGGGTGACTCTCAGTGCTAAAAAATCACACTCAAGCATAGTAGCAATATAATTCCCTCATAAAAGAGGGTTTCCTTCTAGTGAAAAAATCCCTAAAATAACTTCTACCATTATATATGCGACCTTATAATGAACGATCCATATTGACTACGAAATTACAATATTTTATAAGGCAAATTTCCCCAATATTTCGTTTCATAGGTGTTGCCCTTGAATCCCCCGCCAAGGGGGTGTGGGGGGGGGAAGCCCCCCAACCCCTCATTAGGGAATGGGGTCCAAGAACGACTGAAACAAACCTCTAAATCAGGAAGATAATCAGGCTCCACAACCAACAATCTCCCACTTGGAAACCGATCGCAACAACTCCATTGTTGTTGTACCTGTTGGACTATACTCCACCTTAGACCTGGAAAATATCTCATCTTCACCTTTATGCATGAAGGCCAATTGAAACTAAGCAGGAACTCAGTTTCTCCCTAGTTACTCCCTTTGTTAACATGTCTGCGGGATTTTGGCTAGTATGTATCTTTTCCAACTTCAAAAGTCCATCTTCTAAGATGGATTGTATGAAACGGTACCTAAGTTGTATATCCTTAGTCTTTGAATGGAAGGTTGAGTTTTTATCAAGAATAACGACACTCTCACTATCATATTACAACTTGTTATTCTCTTTCTTCTTTCCCAATTCCTCCATAAACCTCTGTAACCAAATCATTTATTTACTAGCCTCTGTAGCAACAACATACTATGTGTTTGTTGTTGAAAGTTCAACAACCTTTTGTAGTTTTTAAATCCAGCTTATTGTTGTTCCACCTACAGTAAAAACATACCCTGTGGTGCTCCTCCTGCTATATTTATCACCTGTCATATCTGAATCAACATATCCCTATAGAAAAATGTTTGGACCTCCAAAACATAATGCATGAGTAGAAGTACCTCTCAAATATCTGAGAATCCACTTTACTACCTCCCAATGTTCTTTACCTGGATTTTTCATATACCTGCTCACAACTCCCACTGCATGTGCAATATATGGTCTTGTGCTAACCATTGCATACATCAAGCTACCAACTGTTGATGAATAAGGGACCATGGACATGTATTCTATCTCCTCCTGTGTATTGGGACACATTTTCTTAGTTAATTTGAAATGGCTAGCCAAAGGTGTACTTATCGGTTTTGCATTTTGCATTCTAAACCTCTCCCGCACCTTCTCTATGTACTCACCCTGAGACAATGTCCATTTGCGATTTTTCATGTCTCTTGTTATTCTCATACCAAATATTTTCTTTGCAGCACCCAATTCCTTCATTGCAAATGAATTAGCTAATTTCTTCTTGAGCACATTTATATCATTCATATTATACCCTGCAACAAGCATGTCATCTAAATACAATAACAAGATAATATAGCTTCCATTTTCTAGCCTTTTAAAATAAACATAGTGATCAGAATGATATCTACTATAACCTTGTTCTATCATAAACCTGTCAAACTTCAAATACCACTACCTTGGATCTTTCTTTAAGCCACGCAACCTCTTCTTCAACTTGCATACCAAATTTTCCTTCCCTTTGACCTCATACCCTTGTGGTTGCTGCATATAAATATCTTCATCCAAATCCCCATAGAGAAAAGTTGTTTTTACATCTAATTGTTCAAGATGCAAATCTTCTACTGCCACAAG
>JASDQU010010479.1:75155-101188 GCA_032191745.1 Picea mariana | reverse complement strand
GTTGACCTTCTCCTCTTGTGACTTTCAACCTTGTGAGCATCAGAAAACAAAACACTTGCAAATAATCAAGTCTTCAAAAACCTATGCTCTGATACCAACTTGATCTAAAAATGAAGAAGACTTGTATTCTTGAAAATATTTACAAGATTTATTTTATGTGTTAAAATGCAAATGGATCAACTTTGCAACACAACTTTTATATAAATTACTCATTCAAGATGCATATAAACAGCAGCAATAAACAGTGAACAGAAAACACATAACACAGCAAATGATAAAGGATTTGACCCCTCTCTTGGGCTACATCTCCTGGTCCAGCTTCCAATGGATCTTTTGTATTATTTGCTCAAAGTGCTCAANATGCTCAAAATGCCAAATAGATGGCTCCAATGGCTCCATAACGTCCAAAAACCCCTAGCTGGGCTTTTTCGACACCTCGTTTGGCCAAAAATTGAAGAAGATAGGCTTCCTGGAAGTCCCCCTTCAAATTTGATATCTCTGGATCGCCAAAATGCACCCTTGTTGGCTCAACCTAGCCCCCACGCATTTTTATGCATTAAAACCCAGCACCGGGCGCAACCGCACAACCGGTACAAACTGTCGAACGGTTACGCGTCGACCCTTAACCACCAAGGCCCGTGGGCACATGGCCACCACATGACCGCGCACAATACAAACATGGCAAAGGTTTAAACCATATATATAACCGCAGGGTTAAACCACGTGCACACCACAATGGTCACATGTCATATATATATATATATAACCGTGCACATACCATAATGGTTACACAACACATATAAATAACCACGGGTTTAACCGCCCATAGCAATGGTCATATGACATACATATATAACCGTGGGTCGGGGCTTAGCCTCAGCCCGGTCCGCGCCCCATTTCACATCATTGCAAAATCAAATAAATTGAAATGCATACATATGTTAAGTAACACATGCGGGCATGCCCGTTGGGCGGCCCTTCCCAAGGCTTTACCCTGCCTGGAGGTCAAAGGTTCGACTCCGGCCAACAGCATAACTTTTAAACCAATATATAGGTGACACGTGGCGGCCATTGATTGGGCCACATGTTGCTATTCCATTCGCTGCAAACAAGCCACGTCATATGCCAACTATCCACACAACTACCTGCCACATGTCGTATGGTCTGCCACATGTCATACAGCCTGCCACGTTAGTAACCGTACGGACTGTACAGTTAGCGTCCTTTTTTTACCTGCTTGTCGTTTTGAACAGAACGTGATATCTCTCGCTCCCGACGTCCGTTTGAACCCAAACGAGTTGCGTTGGGTTTGTAACGACGAGGCCTACGCTCCCGTTTGATTTGAAGTGATTCCAAGCACTTTGAATTTTTTAGCAAAATTTGATCCCCTGGATCAAACAACAATAGTTGTTGTTCCAGTGCAAATCATGCAGGAGTTCACTCTTTCGACTTGACAGTCGGGCTCTTAAGTTCTCCAACTCCAATTTGTTCCAGTTACACTCTAGACTTCACCGATCTTGGTTGCATTGACTTCCTGCTCTATTTTCTCGCATGTTGTTCGCTTCCCATGCACAAGCTCGACTCACTCCTCAAGTTGTTTCAATTCATGTTACTTCCCTCCACGGATTGTACTCAACCCCCATGTGCCCAATAAATTTGGGATGTGACCGCTCACACTCACCCTCATACATGTATTCAATGATTGGCTTCAGAAACACTCAATCAGAAAGATGTGACCACTCCCACCCACCCTCTTACATGTATCCAATGGTTGGCTTTGGGAACACTCAATAAGACATCGAAAGGTTCATATACAATAGCAGATTTAGGAAAACGGGTTAAATCTATAAACATGGGTAATTTCCCCTTTGGACCTCTCTTGGCCATTATCCTATATAATCCCCTCTCTTGTGGATTAATTTAGCCCCCATCTCTTGTCTGTGTCCCCTTAGCAACTGACATCACATTTTTATTAATAAAACAAAGAAACACATTTTGCATATTACATCGCTTGGCCATAGCCACATATTATATCTACATAAGCATTAATTAAATTGGGGGTTATAATGGGGATGTTACATATTTTGAGATTTTTGGCTTTGCTACCCTGCCATATGGTGTACCAGACTTGAGATTGTTCACCTAAGCATTGGTTATACTATGGTGACATTAGTTGCTTGACCTAGCTATCCAAATAGGTTACTTATAGGGGTTACTCTGCAGGTACCCTGAGTCGGATAGGGATAGGACATCACATAGACTTTATGGAGGATTTCCTCTTCGGAGGAATCTAACCGATTGCACTGTGAATCCTACGAGGGTCCTTATAACTTGTTATATTACCTCCACTCAATTGTTTAGGAGTCTCATCCCCTCTTGGGAGAGGCATACCTTATTTAGTACGGGAGGCCCCTTCAACCATTATATCATGTTTGTGAGCATTGGCTTTTAGCTTTATTTAGGAGTGTGATCTTTGATTATTAGTTGGCATTAGGATTTTGTATTTCGTCATGAGTTCTGAATCATCGTGGAGCAATACCAACCTCCCCGCTGGTCTCTTCATCTTTTTGAAGCTACCATCACGATTAGTTCCTTTATCGAAGCCGCCTCTTAAAAGGTGTAGAGTAAATAAGCAAGGTACATATATATCCACCTCTCAGACTCACAATCATCCTGTTCTCACATGAACTTGTTAGAGTCATGTGGGTTTGTGGTTTCTACCTAAGACTGTAATTTTCCCTTGTATTTCTACTTTTCGCAGACCAAGTCAAAAGGTCAAGCAAATATTTAATATGGGACGTAGGTCTCATTAGGAGAGATCAACGATGGAAAATAATCACGGGAATTGGGACTTTGAAATGTTGTTAAAGTTGTTCGTCAAAGGTTCGAACTCTCAAAACCCGAAATCAACAGAAATCATCTGATTCATAGGGATGCATGGCACCAAATCCAAGGATTCACGATTTCACGAATCAGAGGTTTTAACATTGAGCGGCCGACGACTAGGGTTTTTGAGGAAGCAATCATGGTCATCAAATTCAAAGCAAGTCCGATCGTTGATCTGAATAAGGCTATTTCGCAAGTTCGGGCATCGAAATATTTAAAATCAAGTGGACTGAAGACTCTCGAAAGATGAAATCCCGAAGCGCGTTTGGATAAAAGCGCCAACTTATGACCTGAGGTCACATGTAGGATGGAGCGATGAAAAGGAGTTGTCCCAAAGGCCGAAAAAGCCCATATTGGTCAAAGAAAAAGATCATCATGGCCTCGAGACGTCGAGATAGACTCTCAATGATAAATCCCATACTCAACCCAGGGAAAAGACTCAATGCTAAAACCTTTGATTTGTGAAACCGCGAATCCTTGGATCTGGTGCCACGCATCCCTATGAATCGAACGACTCCTGCTGATTTTGAGTTTTGAGAGTTCGGACCTTTGACGGACAAATGTAACAACATTTCAAACTCCTGATTCATGTGATTTTTTTCCACCGTTGATCTCTCCTAATGAGACCTACGACCCATATTAAATCTTTGCTTGACCTTTTGACTTGGTCTGCGAAAAGGAGAGAGACGGGGTAAAATTACTATCTTAGGTAGAAACCACAAACCCACAGGACTCTGACAAGTTCATGTGATAACATTTGACTCCACAGGGGATGGCATGCTCCTTGTGAGCTACCAAGAACGTGTAGTTCTATTGCCTTAGATTTTGGGCTATGGAGTCTAGCTCAAAATATTTCGCCGAAGGCCGACATGTACACTATTATACTTATAAAAAGGAAAACAAACACACATGCTCTATAAAGAGCTTATTTATGTACAGTCCTAGGCTCACTGACTTTTTACAAGGCGCTAGGTGAAAGCAAACTTCCACCATAGACACCCAGACTGTCTGGTAATATAATTCTTCCCTTTACTGCAGATGATCCACAAACAACTAGGGAGGTATGACAACATAACGAGAACATGGCTTGGAAAAATGACCATACCCCCAGATGTTGATAAGGTGAATGATTCTGTAGGCTCTAATGCTTTTGGAAAACACAACTCCATATATAGCCCCACAGGGTCACAAAATTTATAATCAGGGGAGCTCAACTGGCAAGAAATTAATTCATGTCCTTCATTGTTGCTCACCTGTCATTTGATGTTCTCGGAGTGTACAGGTGGGTGGAGAACTGATGCAGGTTGGCTAATACCAGGTGATATTTGCTCGTTTATAGGTTCTAGATAGGAGAAAAACTACCCACTTAGCTCCTCCTTTACATGCTGCTCTGTGTCTTCTATGGGTCCATGATGGCTGATTTCCACCCAATGCTTTTCCTTAATGAACAAAGGAAAAGGCTCTATAGTTTGGTATTGGAAATCTTTCATGAAACCATACTCACTTGTGAGTATCGGTGAATAATGCCGTTTGAAAATTTCAGAAAATCTGAAACATACAACTCCATATATATGGTCATAGGATCATGAATAACGTGACAAAATTATGATGCTTTAGAGGACCAGGCTCCTCCTCTGTGAATGCCTCTCTGCTTGCAAATAAATGACCTCCTTGTTCTTTCGAAACAAAATCTTGATCACCAACAATTGCAGTCTCTCCTTCATAAGAATGATCATAAGATAATGGTACAACGGGATTTAAAGCATCACAACTATGATCATCTAAGAACATATACTTATCTATGCAATCAACCAGTACTTCATGCTCAAAATGTTCTGAAAGTTGATCATAAGATTGATATGCATCCATGCCCATAAAAAAATCTGCAATTATTGAAGAATCTGATTCCAAATGTGAATCACACCTACCTCATTATTGTTGTTCCAGATTTGAATTATACTCACTGTCTTCTTGCTCGCAATCTGAAACATACTGACAATCTTCTTGCTCAGAATCTGAAACATACTAACAGTCTTCTTGCTTATGTACATGCAATTTTTCATGATATGCTTGCATACGAACCCCCTTGCTAGCTTTGATGTTCTCTTCGACCTCTTCAACATCTTCAAATATGTGTCTTAAATATGAAGATTTCCTTTCTCTCATGAGAAGGACAAGCTCTGAATGTTGAGCCATGACATAGTACACCATGGCAACAGTTTCTGTGGGCTTGATCTCCACAGGCATACTATGATAAACACTGTAAAACCTCCTCTTGAAGACAGCCAAGGCTTCCTCTTCCCCTCTCTTGAAGGTATTAAACTCAAACGAGTTCTGATCAAGGGACTTGTTCTCACCCCAACACTTTAAAAAAGCTTTGCATAGCTCGATCCAAGAACCAATAGGACCAACTCCCAAACATTTAAACCACACAACAACATCTCCAGACAAAGAGTGTGAGAACAACCTCATGGTAACATCATCATTAACAATCTCAAACTGATCAACAAAGTTCTCAAAGGCCTACAAGTGCCTCTCAGCTGTAATATGATCCTCTCTAGAAAACCGAGGAAGATACTCAAAGGAATAAAGAGGATAGGGATGCAAGTGATGTAGCAGTCTTAAAGG
This sequence comes from Picea mariana, assembly GCA_032191745.1. Taxonomy (NCBI): domain Eukaryota; kingdom Viridiplantae; phylum Streptophyta; class Pinopsida; order Pinales; family Pinaceae; genus Picea; species Picea mariana. Next base: position 95,674 of record JASDQU010010479.1, on the reverse strand, counting down.
TTTAAACATCTTGTCTGTAATCTTAGCTTGAAAACTCGTGGGTTGAATATGGGATTTAACAAGAAGATGGGAAGGTTCAACGGTAATAACATAAGGTAATGAGATCTGAGAATACTGTGAATCATTTTCAACTCCGTCAAGGCTACAAGGGTGATCAACTTCAAGAGGAAATCCAATACAAATCTCACTTTTATGAATAGGCTGAGGTGAAGGCACAAGATTAACATCTACAACACAAGAAGAGGGCATGTCTTCATCTTCCAAGGATGGATAAATAAAGGAAGGCTTATTATCATCTGAATAGACAAAGCAGAGGATAATCCTCTTTATATGTAAAGGGAAAGAGAGAAATGAGCTAATAAAGAAAAACATGATTTCATGAAGCAAGCTCATAAACTGATACCCGGTCTTCCCCTTCGGTATGGTCATCTTTCTGTCAACAGGATCTTCTCCAGTGGAGTCTTTGATTGTCGAGTCACCAAGTGAATGCTATGCAGTCTGAATGTGTCTGGTCTTTATTCACCATCAAAAGGCTAGATTTGATCTTTGTCATTCTTCTAGGGAAATAGCTAAAGCCTTCCCAAGAAAGCTTTCTTTTCTTGATAATCCTCTCTAGGTCAGCTTCAGGTGTAGCCAGAGGTAGCTGTGGAGTATACTTCGTGTGTCCGCCTTTTGGGGCCAAAACTGAAACACTGGAGCTGAAACAATGGAGTCGCCAGGTTCAAGTTGCAATTTTTGATGTACCGAGTTCTAATGCACCTTCAGAATCAATAAGCTTTGTCGTTCTATCCTAGGGAAATGTCTTCAATTAGTTCCCCAAAAACGATGCCAAGAAAAGTTAGCACTAGAAGTTACCTTCATATTTCATAGAAGGTAAGCCCAGTACCCATCAGTTTATATAGTAAATGTTAATGAGTTTTAGGTGGTCAGATGGAAAAGACTCAATGATAATAACGTTCTAACTCAGAAATCTGGACTAGCATGCACAAGTAATTGAGGTCTTGGATTAGCTTCAGTCAGTAAGTTGGAGTAAAGGTGAGTAGACGGAAGACTTTTGTGAGAAAGGTTTAGAGGTCTGCTATGGACATCAGGTCTTCAAGCATCCTAGGGAGGAATAACTCAAACACAAGATCCTCTTGGATTCAAATTTCAAGGAAAATGAAAGAAATCATAACATCACTATAATCAAACATTTATCATAATACAGTCACAACAATCCATGTGAATCAGTCATTCATGAACTCTCTCAGTATCAGAGGCAAATAAGATGAGTAAGATAAGATGACTTAGATTAATCAAGAAGTCTCAAATCAAGTACATAACCAAAGAACCAATGTTCTTCATCAAAATATTACAATAGCAGGGAGCCTAGCTCAACCATTCGACCTCAACAAAATACTAAAACTTCCTATATATACTCAGAAATGTTGCAACCACCAGAAGTGTGATCAGACCACTGCATTAACGTTTTCAGTCAGCACCTGCTCTGTCAGATTGTGCAAGCCTCCTCCTATCAGATGCGAGCTAGGTGTAGTTATGTGCTTTACAGGAAAATATTTCCATAAGGAAGCTTCATATTGACAGTTTGCCTTCACAACCGCTATCTGCATGTTTTCCATTTATGGGGTGAGACGAGGTCTCAACTGTCGCCTCCATCTTCAATAACTACCTTCATCGGGATCAGGACAAGGCTTGACACTCATGAATGCTCAGATGGTGCCCATGACTTCTGAGAGTCAATATCGACGTCTTGAGGCCATGTTGATCTTTTTCTGTGACCAATATGGGCATTTTCGGCCTTTGGGACAACTCCTTTTCATCACTCCATCCTGCATGTGACCTCGGGTCATAAGTTGGCACTTATATCCAAAGGTGCTTCGGGATTTCGTCTTTCCCTGGGTTGAATATGGGATTTATCATTGAGTCTTTTCCATCTGGCCACCTAAAACTCATTAACATTTACTGTATAAACTGATGGGTACTGGGCTTACCTTCTATGAAATATGAAGGTAACTTCTAGTGCTAACTTTTCTTGGCAACGTTTTTGGGGAACAAATTGAAGACATTTCCCTGGGATAGATTGACAAAGCTTAATGATTCTGAAGGTGCATTAGAACTCGGTACATCAAAGATTGCAACTTGCACCTGGCGACTCCATTGTTTCAGCTCCAGTGTTTCAGTTTCGGCCCCGAAAGGTAGACACACGAAATCTACTCCACAGCTACCTCTGGCTACACCTGAAGCTGACCTAGAGAGGATTCTCAAGAAAAGAAAGCTTTCTCGGGAAGGCTTTAGCTGTTTCCCTAGATTGAAAATCTCCCTCGGAGAATGACAAGGATCAAATCTAGCCTTTTGATGGTGAACAAAGACCAGACACATTCAGACTGCATAGCATTCACCTGGCGACTCCACAATCAAAGAATCCACTAGGGAGGATCCTGTTGACAGAAAAGATGACCATACCGAAGGGGAAGACCAGGTATCTGTTTATGAGCTTGCTTCATGAAATCCTTTTTTTCTTTATCAGCTCATTTCTCTCTTTCCCTTTACATATAAAGAGGATTATCCTCTACTTTGTCTATTCAAATGATAATAAGCCTTCCTTTATTTATCCATCCTTGGAAGAAGAAGACATGCCCTCTTCTTGTGTTGTAGATGCTAATATTGTGCCTTCACCTCAACCTGTTCATAAAAGTGAGATTTGTGTTGGATTTCCTCTCAAAGTTAATCACCCTTTTAGCCTTGACGGGGTTGAAAATGATTCACAGTATTCTCAGATCTCATTACCTTCTTTTATTACCGTTGAACCTTCCCATATTCTTGTTTAATCCCATATTCAGCCCACGAGTTTTCAAGCTAAGATTAGAGACAAGATGTTTAAACCTTTAAGGTTGCCACATCACTTGCACCCCTATCCGCTTTATTCCTTTAAGTATCTTCCTCGATTTTCTGGAGAGGATCATGTTACAGCTGAGAGGTGCTTGCGGGCCTTTGAGAACTTTGTTGATCAGTTTGAGATTGTTCATGATGATGTTACCATGATCTTGTTCTCACACTCTTTGTCTAGATATGTTGTTGTGTGGTTTAAATATTTGGGAACCAGTACTATTGGTTTTTGGATCGAGTTATGCAAAGATTTTTTAAAGTGTTGGGGAGAGAAAAAGTCCCTTGATCAGTACTGGTTTGAGTTTAATGCCTTGAGGAGAGGGGAAGAGGAAGCCTTGGTTGTCTTCAACAAGAGGTTTTACAGTGTTTATCATAGTATGCATGTGGAGATCAGGCCCACAGAGACTGTTACCATGGTGTACTATGTCATGGATCAGCATTCAGAGCTTGTCCTTCTCCTTAGAGAAAGGAAATCTTCATCTTTAAGACACATGTTTGAAGATGTTGAAGAGGCCGAAGAGAACATCAAGGCTAGCAAGGGGGTTCGTACACAAGCATATCCTGAAAAATTGCATGCACATAAGCAAGAAGACTTTCAGTATGTTTCAGATTCTGAGCAAGAAGACTTTCAGTATGTTTCAGATTCTGAGCAAGAAGACTATCAGTATGTTTCAGATTCTGAGCAAGAAGACAGTGAGTATAATTTAGATCTGGAACAACAACAAGGAGGTAGGTGTGATTCACATTTGGAATCAGATTCTTCAATAGTTGCATATTTTTCTATGGGTAGGGATGTATATCAATCTTATGATCAGTTTTCACAACATTTTGAGCATGAAGTAGTGGTTGATTTCATAGATAACTATATGTTCTTGGCTGATCATAGTTGTGATGCTTTAAATTCCGTTGTACCATTATCTTATAATCATTCTTATGAAGGAGAAACTGCAATTGTTGGTGATTAAGATTTTGTTTCGAAAGAACAAGGAGGTCATTTATTTGCAATCAAAGAGGCATTTACAGAGGAGCAGCCTGGTCCTCTAAAACAGCCAGAATTTTGTCACGTTATTCATGATCCTATGGCCATATACATGGAGTCGTATGTTTCAGATTTTCTGAAATTTTCAAATGGAATTATTTCACCGATACTCACAGGTGAGTATGGTTTCATGAAATATTTCCAAGACCAAACTATAAAGCCTTTTCCATTATTCATTAAGGAAAAGCATTGGGTGGAAATCATCCATCATGGACCCACAGAAGACACAGAGCAACATGTAAACGAGCAAATATCATCTGGTATTAGCCAACCTGCATTTGTTCTCCACCCACCTGTACACTCTGAGAACATCAAATGATAGGTGAGCAACAATGAAGGACATGAATTAATTTCTTGCCAGTTGAGCTCCCCTGATTATAAATTTTGTGACCCTGTGAGGCTATATATGGAGCTCTGTTTTCCAAAAGCATTGGAGCTGGCAGAATTATTCACCTTATCATCATTTGCGGGTATGGTCAATGTTCCAAGGCATGTTCTCGTTATGTTGTCATACCTCCTTAGTTTTTTGTGGATCACTTGCAGTAAAGAGAAAAATTATATTACCAGGCAGTCTGGGTGGCTATGGTGGAAGTTTGCTTTCACCTAACACCTTGTAAAAAGTCAGTTAGCCTAGGACTGTACATAAATAACCTCTTTTTGGAGCATATGTGTTTTTTTTCCCTTTTATAAGCAGAATAGTGTACATGTCGGCCTTCGGCGAAATGATTTGAGCTAAACTCCATAGCCCAACAGCTAAGTCACTAGAACTGCACGTTCTTGGAACCTCGCAAGGAGCATGCCATCCCCTGTGAAGCCAAATGTTATGACATGAACTTGTCAGAGTCGTGTGGGTTTGTGGTTTCTACCTAAGACTGTAATTTTTCCCTGTCTCTCTCCTTTTCGCAGACCAAGTCCAAAGGTCGAGCAAAGATTTAATCAGGGCCATATGTCTCATTACGAGAGATCAATGGTGGAAAATAATCACGGGAATCGGGAGTTCGAAATGTTGTTAAAGTTGTTCGTCAAATGTTCGAACTCTCGAAACCTGAACTCAGCAGGAGTCGTCTGATTCAGAGGGACGCGTGGCACTAGATCCAAGGATCTGCGGTTTCGTGAATCAAAGGTTTTAGCATTCAGCGACTGGCGACTGGGGTTTTCGAGGAAGTAATCGTGGCCATCAAATTCAAAGCAAGTCCAGTCGTTGATATGAATAAAGCTATTTCGCAAGTTTGAGCATTGAAATATTTAAAATCAAGTGGAGTGAAGACTCTTGAAAGATGAAATCCCGAAGCGCCTTTGGATATAAGTGCCAAGTTATGACCTGAGGTCGCATGCAGGATGGAGCGATGAAAAGGAGCTGCGCCAAAGGCCGGAAACGCCCATATTGGTCAAAGAAAAAAGATCAGCATGGCCTCGAGACGTCAAGATTGACTCTCAGAAGTCACGGGCACCGTCTAAGCATTCATGAGTGTCAGGCCTTGTCTTGATCACGATGAAGGTAGTTATTGAAGATGGGGGCGGCAATTGAGACCTCGTCTCACCCCATAAATGGAAAACATGCAGAGAGCAGTCGTGAAGGCAGACTGTCAATCTCAAGCTTCCTTATGGACAGATTTTCGTGTAAAGCACATAATTGCGCTCGGCTCCCATCTGACAGGAGGAGGCCTGCACAATCTGACAGAGTAGGCACCCACTGAAAACGTTAATGCAGTGGTCGTATCACACTCCTGGTGGTTACATCATTTATGAGTATATATAGGCAGTTTTAGTATTTTGTTGAGGTCGAATGGTTGAGCTAGGCTCCCTTCTATTGTAATATTTTGATGAAGAACACTAGTTCTTTGGTTATGTACTTGATTTGAGACTTCTTGATTAATCTAAGTCAACTTCTCTTACTCCATCTTATTTGCCTCTAATATTGAGAGAGTTCATGAATGATCAATTCACATGGATTGTTGTGATTGTATTATGATGAATGTTTGATTATAGTGTTGTTATGATTTCTTTCAATTTCCTTGAAATTTGAATCCAAGAGGATCTTGTGTTTGAGTTTTTACTCCTTAGGCTGCTTGAAGACCTGATGTCCATAGCAAACCTCTACACCTTTCTCACCAAAGTCTTCCTTCTACTCACCTTTACTCCAACTTACTGACTGAAGTTCATCCAAGACCTCAATTGCTTGTGCATGCTAGTCCAGATTTATGAGTTAGAACGTTATTATCATTGAGTCTTCTCCATTTGACCACCTAAAACTCATTTACATTTACTGTAAAGATTGATGGGTATTGGGCTTACCTTCTATGCAATCTGAAGATGACTTCTAGTGCGAACATTTCTTGGCGTCGTTGTTGGGGAACGAATTGAAGACATTTCCCTGGGATAGAACGACAAAGCTTATTGATTCTGAAGTTGCATTATAACTCAATACATCGAAGATTTAACTTGCACCTGGCGACTCTATTATTTTGACTCCATTGTTTATATTGTGGCTCTAAAAGGAAGACACACAAGGTCTACTCCACAGCTGCCTCTGGCTACACCTGAAGCTGACCCAGAGAGGATTATCAAGAAAAGAAAGCTTTCTCGAGAAGGCTTAGTTGTTGCCCTAGATTGAAAATCTCCCTAGGAGAGCGACAATGATCAGATTTGGCCTTTTGATGGTGAACAAAGACCAGACACATTCAGACTGCATAGCATTCACCTGGCGACTCAACAATCAAAGACTCCACTTAGGAAGATCCTATTGACAGAAAGATAACCATACCGAAGAGGAAGACCGGGTATCAGTTTATGAGCTTGCTTCATGAAATCTTGTTTTTCTTTATCAGCTCATTTCTCTCTTTCCCTTTACATATAAATAGGATTATCCTCTGCTTTGTCTATTCAGATGATAATAAGTCTTCCTTTATTTATCCATCCTCGGAAGAAGAAGACATGCCCTCTTCATGTGTTGTACATGCTAATCCTGTGCCTTCACCTCAGCATGTTCATAAAAGTGAGATTTGTATTGGATTTCCTCTTGAAGCTGATCACCCTTATAGCCTTGAGGGGGTTGAAAATGATTCACCTTACTCTTAGATCCCATTACCTTCTGTTATTACCGTTGAACCTTCCCATTTTCTTGTTAAATCCCATATTCAGCCCACAAGTTTTCAAGCTAAGAATAGAGACAATATGTTTAAATCTTTAAGGCTGCCACATCACCTGCATCCCTATCCTCTTTATTCCTTTGAGTATCTTCCTCGGTTTTTTGGAGAGGATCATGTTACAGTTGAGAGGAAATTGCAGGCCTTTGAGAACTTTGTTGGTCTATTTGAGATTATTCATGATGATGTTACCATGAGGTTGTTCTCACACTCTTTGACTGGAGATGTTGACGTGTGGTTTAAATGTTTGGGAGCAGGTTCTATTGGTTCTTGGATCAAGCTATGCAAATATTTTTTAAAGTGTTGGGGTGAGAATAAGTCCCTTGATCAGTATCGGTTTGAGTTTAATGCCTTGAGGAGAAGGGAAGAGGAAGCCTTGGCTGTCTTCAATAGGAGGTTTTACAGTGTTTATCATAGTATGTCTATGGAGATCAGGCCCACAGAGACTAATGCCATGGTGCACTATGCCATGGCTCAACATTCAGAGCTTGTCCTTCTTCTGAGAGAAAGGAAATCTTCATCTTTAAGACACCTGTTTGAAGATTCTGAAGAGGTCGAAGAGAACATCAAGGCTTGCAAGGGGGTTCGTACACAAGCATATCATGAAAAATTGCATGCACGCAAGCAAGAAGACTGTCAGTATGTTTCATATTCTGAGCAAGAAGACTATCAATATGTTTCAGATTCCGATCAAGAAGACAGTGAGTATAATTCAGATCTGGAACAAGAACAAGGAGGTAGGTGTGATTCACAATTGGAATCAAAGTCTTCAATAGTTGCAGATTTTTCCATGGGCAGGGATGCATATCAATCTTATGATCAATTTTCAAAACATTTTGAGCATGAAGTAGTGGTTGATCGCATAGATAACTATATGTTCTTGGTTTATCATAGTTGTGATGCTTTAAATCCTGTTGTACCATTATCTTATGATCATTCTTATGAAGGAGACACTGCAATTGTTGGTGATCAAGAGTTGGTTTCGAAAGAATAAGGAGGTCATTTATTTGCAAGTAGAGAGACATTTACAAAGGAGCAACCTGGTCCTCTAAAGCAGCCACAATTCTGTCACGTTATTCATGATCCTGTGGCCATATACATGGAGTCGTATGTTTCATATTTTCTGAAATTTTCAAATGGCATTATTTCACCGATACTCACAGGTGAGTACAGTTTCATGAAAGATTTACAAGACCAAACTATAGAGCCTTTTCCTTTATTCATTAAGAAAAAGCATTGGGTGGAAATCAGCCATCATGGACCCGCAGAAGACACAGAGCAGCATGTAAAGGAGGAGCTAAGTGGGCAGTTTTTCTACTGTCCAGAACCTGTAAACCAGCAAATATCACCTAGTATTAGCCAACCTGCATCAGTTCTCCACCCACTTGTACCCTCTGAGAACATCAAACGATGGATGAGCCACAATGAAGGAGAGGAATTAATTTCTTGCCAATTGAGCTCCCCTGATTATAAATTTTGTGACCCTGTGGGGCTATATATGGAGTTGTGTTTTCCAAAAGCATTGGAGTCTACAAAATTATTCACCTTATCATCATGTGGGTTTATGGTCAGTGTTCCAAGCCATGTTCTCGTTCTACTGTCATACCTCCCTAGTTTTTTGTGGATCATCTGCAGTAAAGAGAATAATTTTATTACCAGGCAGTCTGGGTGGCTATGGTGGAAGTTTTCTTTCACCTAGTGCCTTGTAAAAAGTCAGTTAGCCTAGCACTGTACATAAATAAGCTCTTTTTGGAGCATGTGTGTTTGTTTTCCTTTTTATAAGTAGAATAGTGTACATGTCGGCCTTCGGTGAAATGTTTTGAGCTAGACTCCATAACCCAACAACTAAGGCACTATAACTGCGCGTTCTTGGCAGCTTGCAAGGAGAATACCATCCCCTGTGGAGCCAAAAGTTACCACACGAACTTGTCAGAGTCCTGTGGGTTTGTGGTTTCTGCCTAAGAGTGTAATTTTGCCCTATCTCTCTCCTTTTCACAAACCAAGTCAAAATGTCAAGCAAAGATTTAATCTGGGTCGTAGGTCTCATTAGGAGAGATCAACGATGGAAAATAATCACGGGAATCGATAGTTCAAAATGTTGTTAAAGTTTTTCATCAAAGGTCTGAACTCCCGAAACCCGAAATCAGCAGGAGTCGTCTGATTCAGAGGGACGCATCGCACTAGATCCAAGGATTCGCGGTTTCATGAATCAGAGGTTTTAGCATTGAGCAGTTGGCGACTGGGGTTTTCGAGGAAGCAATCGTGGCTGTCAAATTCAAAGCAAGTCCGATCATTGATCTGAATAAGGCTATTTCGCAAGTTCGAGCATCGAAATATTTAAAATCGGGTGGAGTGAAGGCTCTCAAAAGACAAAATATTGAAGCGCCTTTGGATATAAGCACCAACTTATGACCCAAGGTCGCATGCAGGATGGAGTGATGAAAAGGAGCTGCGACAAAGGTCGAAAACGCCCATATTGGTCACAGAAAAAGATCAACATGGCCTCGAGACGTCGAGATTGACTCTCAGAAGTCGTGGGCACCGTCTGAGCATTCATGAGTGTCAGGTCTTGTCTTGATCATGACGAAGGTAGTTATTGAAGATGGGGGTGACAATTGAGACCTCGTCTCACCCCATAAATGGAAAACATGCAGAGAGCGGTCGTGAAGGTAGACTGTCAATCAAAAGCTTTCTTATGGACAGATTTTCCTCTAAAGCACATAACTGCACCTGGCTCGCATCTGACAGGAGGAGGCCTGCACAATCTGACAGAGCAATCGTCGACTGAAAATGTTAATGTAGTGGTCTGATCACACTCCTGGTGGTTACAGAATTTCTGAGTATATATAGGCAGTTTTAGTATTCTGTTGAGGTCGAATGGTTGAGCTAGCCTCCCTACTATTGTAATATTTTGGTGAAGAACACTGGTTCTTTGGTTATGTACTTGATTTAAGACTTCTTGATTAATCTAAGTCAGCTTCTCTTACTCCATCTTATTTGCCTCTAATACTGAGAGAGTTCATGAATGATCAATTCACATGGATTGTTGTGATTGTATTATGATGAATGTTTGATTATAGTGTCGTTATGATTTCTTTCAGTTTCCTTGAAATTTGAATCCAAGAGGATCTTGTGTTTGAGTTTTTCCTCCTTAGGCTGCTTGAAGACCTAATGTCCATAGCAAACCTCTACACCTTTCTCACCAAAGTCTTTCTTCTAGTAACCTTTACTCCAACTTACTGACTAAAGTTAATCCAAGACCTCAATTGCCTTTGCATGCTAGTCCAGATTTCTAAGTTAGAACATTATTATCATTGAGTCTTCTCCATTTGACCACCTAAAACTCATTTACATTTACTGTATAAACTGATGGGTATTGGGCTTACCTTCTATGCAATCTGAAGGTGACTTCTAGTGCTAACATTTCTTGGCGTCGTTGTCGGGGAACGAATTGAAGACATTTCCCTGGGATTGAACTACAAAGCTTATTGATTATGAAAGTGCATTAGAACTCAGTACATTAAAGATTGCAACTTGCACCTGGCGACTCCATTGTTTCGACTCCACTGTTTCAGTTGTGGCTCCGAAAGGCAGACACACGAGGTCTACTCCAGAGTTGCCTCTGGCTACACTTGAAGCTGACCCAGAGAGGATTATCAAGAAAAGAAAGCTTTCTCGCGAATCCTTTAGTTATTGCCCTAGATTGAAAAGTTCCCTAGGAGAACGACAATGATCAGATCTGGCCTTTTGATGGTGAACAAAGACCAGACACATTCAGACTGCATAGCATTCACCTGGCGACTCCATAATCAAAGACTCCACTAGGGAGGATCCTATTGACAGAAAGATGACCATACCAAAGGGGAAGACCAGGTATGTGTTTATGAGATTGCTTCATGAAATCCTGTTTTTCTTTATCAACTCATTTCTCTCTTTCCCTTTACATATAAAGAGGATCATATTTTGCTTTGTCTATTCAGATGATAACAATTCTTCCTTTATTTATCCATCCTTGGAAGAAGAATACATGCCCTCTTATTGTCTTGTAGATGCTAATCTTGTGCCTTCACCTCACCATGTTAATAAAAGTGAGATTTGTATTGGATTTCCTCTCGAAGTTGATCACCCTTGTAGCCTTGAGGGGGTTGAAAATGATTCACAGTATTCTCAGATCTCATTACCTTCTGCTATTACTATTGAACTTTCCCATATTCTTGTTAAATCCCATATTCAGCCCACAAGTTTTCAAGTTAATATTAGAGATAAGATGTTTAAACCTTTAAGGTTGCCACATCACCTGCATCCTTTATTCCTTTGAGTATCTTCCTCGGTTTTCTGGAGAGGATCATGTGACAGCTGAGAGGCACTTGCAGGCCTTTGAGAACTTTGTTGATCAGTTTGAGATTGTTCATGATGATGTTACCATGAGGTTGTTCTCACACTCTTTGTCTAGAGATGTTTTTGTGTGGTTTAAATGTTTGGGAGTCGGTTCTATTTGTTCTTGGATCGAGCGATGCAAAGCTTTTTTAAAGTGTTGGGATGAGAACAAGTCCCTTGATCAGTACTGGTTTGAGTTTAATGCCTTGAGGAGAGGGGAAGAGGAAGCCTTGGTTGTCTTCAACAGGGAGTTTTACAGTGTTTATCATAGTATGCCTGTGGAGATTAGGCCCACAGAGACTGTTGCCATGGTGTACTATGTCATGGCTCAACATTTAGAGCTTGACCTTCTCCTAAGAGAAAGGAAATCTTCATCTTTAAGACACCTGTTTGAAGATGCTGAAGAGGTCGAAGAGAACATCAAGACTAGCAAGGGGGTTCGTATGCAATCATATCATGAAAAATTGCATGTACATAAGCAAGAAGACTGTCAGTATGTTTCAGATTCTGAGCAAGAAGACTGTGAGTATGTTTCAGATTCTGAGCAAGAAGACAGTGAGTATAATTCAGATCTGGAACAACAACAAGGAGGTAGGTGCGATTCACATTTGGAATCATATTATTCAATACTTGCAAATTTTTCTATGGTAAGGGATGCAGATCAATCTTATGATCAGTTTTCAGAACATTTTGAGCATGAAGTAGTGGTTGATTGCATGGATAACTATGTGTTCTTGGCTGATCATAGTTGTGATGCTTTAACTCCTATTGTACCATTATCTTATGATCATTCTTATGAAGGAGAGACTGCAATTGTTGGTGATCAAGAGTTGGTTTTGAAAGAACAAGGAGGTCATTTTTTTTCTAGCAGAGAGGCATTTACAAAGGAGCAGCCTAGTCCTCTAAAGCAGCCATAATTCTGTCACGTTATTCATGATCCTGTGGCCATATACAAGGAGTCATATGTTTCATATTTTTTTACATTTTCAAATGGCATTATTTCACCGATACTCACAGTTGAGTATGGTTTCATGAAAGATTTCCAAGACCAAACTATAGAGCCTTTTCCTTTATTCATTAAGGATAAGCATTGGGTGGAAATCAGCCATCAGGGACCCGCAGAAGACACAGAGCATCATGTAAAGGAGGAGCTAAGTGGGTAGTTTTTCTCCTGTCCAGAACCTGTAAACGAGCAAATATCACATGGTATTATCCAACCTGCATCAGTTCTCCACCCACCTGTACACACTAAGAACATCAAACGACAGGTGAGCCACAATGAAGGATAGGATTTAACTTCTTGCCAGTTGAGCTCCCCTGATTATAAATTTTGTGACCCTGTGGGGCTATATATGGAGTTTTGTTTTCCAAAAGCATTGGAGCCTGCAAAATTATTCACCTTATCATCATTTGGGGGTATGGTCAGTGTTCCAAGCCATGTTCTCGTTCTGTTGTCATACTTCCCTATTTTTTGGTAGATCATCTGCAGTAAAGAGAAGAATTATATTACCAGGCAGTCTGGGTGGCTCTGGTGGAAGTTTGCTTCCACCTAGTGCCTTGTAAAAAGTCAGTTACCCTAGGATTGTACATAAATAAGCTCTTTATGGAGCATGTGTGTTTGTTTTCCTTTTATAAGTAGAATAGTGTACATGTCGGCCTTTGGCGAAATGTTTTGAGCTAGACTCCATAACCCAACAACTAAGGCACTAGAACTGCGTGTTCTTGGTAGCTCACAAGGAGCATGCCATCCCCTGTGGAGCCAAATTTTATCACGTGAACTTGTTAGAGTCCTGTTGGTTTGTGGTTTCTACCTAAGACTGTAATTTTGCCCTGTCTCTCTCCTTTTTGCAGACCAAGTCAAAAGGTCGAGCAAAGATTTAATCTAGGTCATAGGTCTCATTAGGAGAGATCAACGATGGAAAATAATCACGAGAATCGGGAGTTAGAAATTTTGTTAAAGTTGTTCATCAAAGGTCCGACCTCCCGAAAGCCAATATCAGGAGGAGTCATCCGATTCAGAGGGACAAGTGGCACTAGATCCAAGGATTCGTGGTTTCGCGAATCAGAGGTTTTAGCATTAAGCCGTTGGCGACTGGGGTTTTCGAGGAAGCGATCATGGTCATCAAATTCAAAGCAAATCTGATTGTTGATCTGAATAAGGTTATATCGCAAGTTCGGGCATCAAAATATTTAAAATCAAGTGGAGAGAAGACTTCTGAAAGACGAAATCTCGAATTGCCTTTGGATATAAGCACCAAGTTATGACCCGAGGTCACATGCAGGATGGAGCGATGAAAAGGAGTTGTGCCTAAGGCCGAAAATGCCCATATTGGTCACAGAAAAATATCAGCATGGTCTCGAGACATCGAGATTGAATTTCATGAATGTCAGGCCTTGTCCTGATCCCGATGAAGGTAGTTATTGAAGATGGGAGCGACAGTTGAGACCTCGTCTCACCCCATAAATGAAAACATGCAGAGAGCGGTCGTGAAGGTAGGCTTTCAATCCAAAGCTTCCTTATGGGTTGATTTTTATGTAAAGCACATAACTGCACCTAGCTCACATCTGACAGTAGGAGGCTTGCACAATCTGATAGAGCAGGCGCCAACTGAAAACATTAATGCAGTGGTCTAATCACACTCCTGGTGGTTGCAACATTTCTGAGTATATATAAGCAGTTTTAGTATTTTGTTGAGGTCGAATGGTTGAGCTAGGCTCCCTGCTATTGTAATATTTTGATGAAGAACACTGGCTCTCTAGTTATGTACTTGATTTCAGACTTCTTGATTAATTTAAGTCAGCTTCTCTTATTCCATCTTATTTACCTCTGGACTTATAAGATGGGGGTTTTCGCAAAGTGGTACATCGAGCTACCTGGGGGAACTTATGGAACTTTCAATCAGATGGTCCTAGTGTTTCTCAACCACTTCCAGTTATCAGTTCATTACGATGTTGGCATAGAACCTTTATCAGCTAAGGCCACCCACATCTCTGATCATATTTCAGAGTGGCGTAGATGGAAGAGGTTGATTAAATCTTACATTCCTCTATAATTTCCGTTGGAATGGTTCCTCAAGTCATTGTTTCCTTATATTTCAAAGGATGTTTCTACATCCAGAGTAACATCTAAGGAAGAGGCTATATTTAAATCCCAACAGTTAGACCTTATATATGCTCAGTCTGGGTTGCTTTGTGAAATTTTCCCTGATGCACCGCGGTGTAATTACGATCCTAGACAAAATCTTGGGCCTCATGCCGAGGACATCTTAGGCTCCACAAATTCTAATACTACAGACTTGGTGATGAACCAGTTGAAGGATTTGTCTCTTAACCAATCTGCAACATGACAAGCTATGGCTTCATCCGCACCCACCCACTTGATGGATGTGTGTTCTATATAGTCAATAAACCTGAACGGTCACTGGCAATCCGAACGGAACAAAAGAAAAGGATGTGGTAACAATCGCAAGGGTGGGAAGAATAATACAAATAATAAAGACGAGGAAAACATTAATAATGATAAATCCAATAATAATGCAGGTGAGGGCAAGAAAGAAAAGAGGAATATGAAGTTTCCTTGCAAACTTTGTAGAGATGATCACCTTACCAACTTGTGCCACAAAATCGAGGAAGCCTCGAGGCTCATAGCATAGTAGCCTGCTTTGCTGATAAACCCATTTCCACATAACCAAAATATGACCTCGGGATCCTACAACATGGGTAATGCATCGAGTGGAAGTAAAAATCCCTTGGCACATGATGGTGGACATCTTTGCATCAATATGGTTAAATATGAAGTTAAGATAGCCGCTCAAGGTCGTGATTATGGTTCTTCGCAGCATGTTATAAGTCTGGAGCCTCCTCCTCCTAAAACACATTTGGATATTGATAAGTCAGATATTCTAAAAGGGGTCCTTAAGCACTTTTCCCACAATCCTAATGCCAGAGCCTCCCAAAATTACTTGATTGTTGAGGATTTGGGCCAAACAGTGTGCGCGATGTCAACCTTGGAGGTGCTCCAGACATGTCCCACACATAGGAATGCCTTGTTGTCTGCTTTAGGAGCTCTAGACCCGAGTAGCTCAAAAGTTATAATTTTTTATGTTGTGGATGTCAAGCCTCACTTGCCTTATCATGTGGCCTTTCAAATCCATGTGGAGGGTATGAATTTCACCATCAAGCATATTGTCATTGATGAGGGTGCTTCGACATCTGTTATGTCTCTATCTTGTTGGAAAGCCATTGGCTTTCTGTCGTTTTCTCGGTCCATGACCATGTTGACCGCATTCGATGGACGTTCATTCAGATCCCATGGTATTCTTCCTCTTTCCCGGTCCAGTTAGGTGGAAAGATCGTGGAGGTCAAGGTCAAGGTGGTTGATGTGCCTCTCGAATAGAACCTTTTACTGGGTGTAATTGGACTTAAGCTATGATAGTCTATGTGTCATCGATTTTCTGCGTTTTATGCTTTCCTCGTGAAGGGAGGATAGTGGCGATGGACCAATTGTCCTTTGCACATCCTAGTCCTTATGCATCTACGAGACCCTCCGTCCCCATTATTGATAATTCTCAGCTGACAACTGAGAATGTTGGGGTCGGTATGTACTCGCCCTTAATGGGAACTTTCAATTTATCATCACCAATCGCGTACATCAATGCCATCTCTTGTGAGTCTACATCACCACTACGGTACGTTCCTCTCCGTACGTCATATCTTAATGACCCATGGACCCTACCTTCTCTAGATAGGTCATATGAAGGTCATTCACACATCAGGATGGAAATGCCACTGTCTGCAGTAGAAATTGTGTATCAAGCTATACTAGAAGCTATTGCAGACTCAGACCCTCCCTCCTCGCGGATGAACGAGGTGGATCTTGTTTTAGAGCCCATATGGGTTGTCCATTTATCTTGTTTGCATGACTGCCTCGATGATACTTTACCCTCGGATGAAGCCATCATAAAGGCCATGTCTAGTCCAGATAGGCCTTGGGATGACCTTCATCATAGATCTCATTTTATCCCTGGGCTTGAATGGATTGAACAAAATGAGCGTAGGTTCACCTTGAGTGAGATGCTCAATCACGTCGTGCTTCTGTTAGATATGCATGGTGTGTATGCCAAAGGAAACATGGTGAATATTTCTCCTACCATCACGATCAACATCTCTCGAACCCCTGGTAAAATTTAAAATGTATATATCAGTGCAGATTGTTCACCTGTAGAAAATTAGAACTACACGAATCTCTTCAAAGAATTTTGAGATGTATTTGCTCGTTCATATGAAGAGATACCAGGGATCGACCCCGGCATTGTCGAACATGAAATTAAAACTTAACTGAATGCCAAGCATGTTCGACAAAGACTTAGAGTTGTAAATCCTAGGAAGGCCTCTGTTATTAAGGAAGAAGTGGAGAAGTTGCTCAATGTTGGCTTCATCTACTTGGTTCCCTTGACCAAATGGGTATCCAACCCTGTTCTCGTTGATAAGAAGCAAGGAGCCCTCCGCGTATGTATGGATTTTAGGGACCTAAACAAATAATGTCCTAAAGATAACTTCCCCACTTCTTTTATTGATCATATTATTGATGAGTGTGCGAGAAGCAAAGTCTTTTCTCTCATGGACGGATTTTCAGGTTATAATCAAATTCAAATTAAACCCGAGGATCAACATAAGATGACGTTTATTTGTCCTTGGGGTACCTTTGCATACCGGAAAATGCCTTTTGATCTTAAAAATATCGGAGCAACCTTCTAACCTGCCATGACCTTTACGTTTCATGATCTCAAGCATATTGTCGAAGCCTATCTAGACAATCTTGTTGCTCACTCTCAAAAGAGGGTTGATTATTTGACTCACCTTTGACTAGTATTTGAGAGATGTCGCTATTATCACATTCGGATAATCCCTCACAAATACATATTTTGCATTAGGTCTGGCTGCCTTTTGGGTTTCATAGTTTCTGAGCATGGGATCATGGTGGATCCTATGAAGGTTGAGGCAATACTTCGATTGCCTCCCCCTCATAGTATTCAACAACTTTAGGGTTTACAGGGGAAGGCTAACTTCTTCCATCATTTCGTAGCAAACTATGAGAGTATAACGAAGGGTTTCATGCGTCTTTTGAAGAAGGATACTCCGTTCATATGGGATGAGCGAGCCCGGGAGTCTTTCGATTCTCTCAAGAAATCCTTGGTATCGACACCTCTGTTGAATCCTCGGGACTACAATAAATATTTCTTACTATTATCGTGTGTGAAGGGATGATTGGTATGGTTCTAGTTCAGAAGGATGACGAGCTCCATGAGCAAATTATCTTTTACCTTAGTCGAAATCTAATTGGTCTTGAACTTAACTATTCGCACGTAGAGAAGTTGGCCTTACCAGCCGTGAATGTGGTTCAACGTTTACGTCATTATATCTTATTCTACAAGACTACTATACTTGTGAATATCAATCCATTTCGATACGTCCTTACACAGTGTATCATAGGGGGGAAGTAACATAAATGGATTGTGATTCTATAGGAATTTGATCTTGATTTTTCTTCTGTGAAATCTAAGAAGTCGTTAGTTCTTGCGAAACTAATGTCAGAATTCCCTAGGAAGGATGGGGATATTGTTCATGGTGAGTCATTCATGGATGAGCACATCTTCCTTATCTTGTCTTTGGGCCCCTGGTATGGAGATATTTTAATCTACCTTCAAACCTTGAAGCTTCCCCAACATCTTTCGAGAGACGACCAATGACGCATATGCCATCATGCCAAAAACTACCTTATTAACAACGATACGTTATATCATCGAGCGGTAGATGCTATTTTGCATCGTTGTTTGACTCATGAAGAGGCTGAAGCTATTCTCAATGACTGCCATAGTGGGGCATGTCGTGGTCACTTATCCGCACTTGCGACAACCCAAAAGATATTGTAAGCTAGTTATTTTTGGTCGTCGATTTTTAAAGATTTCGTTGAAGCAGTCAAGAAGTGTCACCCTTGCTAGGTTTTCCCTCGTAAGATGTGCTTGCATCCTTCCCCTCTGCACCCAACCATTACCATAGGTCTCATCTATAAGTGGGGGGTGGATTTCATGGATTGCAACATAGCTTCGGCTGGGGGGCATCATCACATTATGGTGGCCGTGGATTATTTTACTAAATGGGTTAAGGCCATGCCTACCGTTAAATTTGATGGTGAGACTGCAACATTTTTTCGTATTCAATCAGATTATAGCTCAATTTGGAATCGAGAAGGATATTGTCACTAATCATGGCAGTCACTTCCAGAATGAAATGATGACAGAGTTAGAATCTAGATTGGGTTTTAAACATGACCATTTGTTACCTTACTATCCCTAGGAAAATGGACAAGTAGAGGCCGTGAATAAATCTCTCAACACCATTTTGCAAAAGACTGTCAAACAGACTAAATCTAACTAGCATCTGATGATTTACCCTGCACTATTGGCATACCGAACCACGGTAAAGACTTCCATCAGTTTCTCACTGTTTCAGTTAGTTCACAAGGTGGAGTCGATCCTTCCTATTGAATGTGAAATCTCTTTTCTCAAGTTGGCAATAGAGCTCCTACCTGACACGATCGATCTTGAAGAATGCCTTGTAGACCTAGAGCAGCTTGATGAGCAACGTCGAGATATCACTGTGGCCATCGAGGCAAATAAACGATGTGTTAAGGTCCAATATGATAAGTCTGTTCATCCTCGGCTGTACGTTGAGGGTGACTTGGTCCTTCTTTATGACCAAGCTAAACGACAGTTGGGGGAAGAAAAGTTTAATCCCATGTGGCACGGTCCTTACATCGTGAGACGTGTCCTTGAAAAAGGAGCCTACGAATTAGAAGATTATGAACAGAATGTGTTGTATGAGCCTAGAAATGGGCTCTATCTTAAACAATATTACGCTTGAGCCTCCGAGCTCAAGTGTGGCCTTTGTATACTAATGTATGTTAGTGTATATATTTATTTCGCTTTTATTCGTTTGCGTCGACGGCTTTCTTATTGAGTTTTCCCTTGGTTGGAAGATGTCAATGGAGTCATCAGTGTTCTTAGGATTTGCAGACGGTGCCAATTGCCATACACGGAACATAGCTTCCATTGTTGGGGTTATCTATTCACCCAAGGGACAACTGGTGTCTTCAGGTGGAGTTTGTCTAGGGCCATCAACGAACAATGTGGTTGAGTATAGTGTTGTTATAGATCTATTGCGCAATTCCATTTCACGTGATGTTCGATCTTTAGAAGTTCGCCCGAATTCCCAGTTAGTTAAATGTCAATTGAACGAAAATTATCCGTTCAGAGATCTTACACTACTCCGACATTTCCTTCGGGTACGACTTTTAGAACGACATTTTGATTTTATTACTTGCAATCATGTACCTAGAAGTTTTAATCACGTATCTGATGCATATGCTAATTAATTTTTAGATTAGCATTTATCACATAACTAAGTAGTAAAAACATATATTCATACATCTATTATAATATATGCAAGTAAAGCTGAAGACCAAAATAATTTTTTTATATATTTCGAAAAAAATATGGTGTCATAGTACAAAATGGGGCTTGTAGCCCTAGAATACATATATGATTGATACATCACATAAACATGGCATCTATGCCTGAGGTCCTAGGTACATGTCATGATAACACACTATGGAATTTGCAAGACATCGAAATAGCCTCAACCATGCACGGGGTACACCCACCACCTGTCTTTGCATCACCTCTGGCAGATCCTCCACCTAGACCATAGGAACCCGATGTGTAAAACGAGACAGGTTTCCTTTCACATTATCAAGGAATATCTCTACATCCCTGCCTACCATCTCATCTCCTCAAACTCCACGTCGATGTCATGGATATCCCTTTGGTCACCGTGGACCTACTACGTCTATGTAAAAGAAATAACCATTAAATCATGATACCATACAAAAATATTTGTGTTTTTTGTTTGCCT
Source organism: Picea mariana (assembly GCA_032191745.1). NCBI lineage: Eukaryota > Viridiplantae > Streptophyta > Pinopsida > Pinales > Pinaceae > Picea > Picea mariana. Next base: position 75,253 of record JASDQU010010479.1, on the reverse strand, counting down.
CTATCAAATTGAAAAAACACACAAAAAAAATGAAATATATAAAATTAATGCTCAACCATCTCTCCAAAGGTGTATCCCGGTGGAAATGGCATATCTCG
>JASDQU010010479.1:11547-24836 GCA_032191745.1 Picea mariana | reverse complement strand
ATGGTCTTAAGCAAGCTCCTCGAGCTTGGTATGCCAAAATGGACATCTTTCTTCTTGAACGACGAATTTTCTAGATTCCACTCCGACCCCAATGTCTATACCAAGAAAGTAGAAAGCCATATTATAATCCTTATTCTTTATGTTGATGACCTTATCCTCACTAGTGGTGACCCAAAACTTTTAAACCATGTGAAAAACAACCTTAAGAAGAAATTTGAAATGACCGACTTATGCTATTTGCACTATTTCCTTTGCCTCCAAGTTTTGCAAACCAAGGAAAGGATTTTTCTTTCCCAGTCTAAGTATGAATGTGACCTTCTTCATTGCTTTCACATGGAAGATTCAAAACTATCCACTTCTCCCTTCCAGTATGGAGTCAAACTTGTTTCCACCTGTACTTCTCCCAAAGTTTATGCCACTTTGTACCGTCAGTTAGTTGGTATACTCTTATACTTGACTCATACCCATCCTGATCTTTCCTTTGTTGTTGGTCTTGTTGCTCAATATATGCAAACACCCCATGAAAGCCATTGTAAAATAGCTAAAAGGATACTTCGATATGTCTGGGGTACAGTTCAATTCGAGATACATTACAACTTAGGGGGGGACTCCTTTATTGGTTGGTTTCAATGATTCAGATTAGGAAGACGATCCTGATGATCAAAATTCTACTGCATGTTATGTTTTCAGCCTTGGTTCGGGACCTGTTAATTGGACCTATAAGAAACAACAGACTATTGCTCTTTCTTTAGCAAAAGAAGAGTATCGAGCAACGATTAATGCAAGTCAGGAAGCCTTGTGGCTTGGACAGATACTTTCATATTTTGGATTCTAGCAACAACATCCAACCACCCTCTGGTGCGGCAATCAAAGTGCCATCAAGCTTGCCAAAGACCCAGTTCAACATCAATGTAGAAAATACAACGAGCTACACATGCACTTCATCAGAAAGCTCATTCACAATTGAGTTATTGAAGTGCTCTTCTACCCTACAAAAGATCAAGTTGATACATTTTCACAAAGTCTCTTACAGAAGTGAAGTTTTCCAAACTTTGATCTATGTTAGGAGTTCAAGAAGTTGTCATTAAGAGGGGATAGGCTCTAATGCCTCCTTCCTTTTCCTATTGTGTCGCCTTTGTGAATCCTTCAATCCTATCCCAAGTTGTTCTTAAGGGGGGATGTTAGGATATTTAGACACTTAGGAGTTACTTAAGATCAACTTGGTCTAATGTGTTGTTAGGTAAAAGTGTGTTCCTTGGTGTGTTTCTTTATTATGCATCAGTATGCATTTGTAGTTAAGAAATCCAATGGTCATGATATGTTCCCAACATAGAGTGATCTGACGGTTCATATTCTCCTCAATATTAATGACTACATTGATCCATGGCTTAACACTCGATTGGTCCATGATCTCTATTTAAAGAGTATGGAGGGTCATTTTTCGATGATTGATTGTGAGAAAATCTCTTGTAAATCTCTCTATAATATTTTTCTTTTGCATTAATAAATTGCTCCCAAGTGGCCACGTTGGTCTAGGTTGCAGATGTTTCCCCGTAGGGGTTTTACCGCGTCAAAACATCGGTGTGTTGATATTTGATCTAGTTGTGTGAGTGGTTATTGAAGGTGTTCGTCCTCTGCTATAATACCTGTGTTGTCAAACATGAATGATAGTTGACAAGAACAAAGAACCTAGAGATATATGTTCCCTTAAAAACAAGATGCACACACAGTAAGTTGGAAAATCATGAGATAAGGTAAAAATGAAACAACAACGAATTTTATGAATGACATGGGTAAGAATCCCAAAGATGCCTATCCTCCTAAGAAAYAAGTTACACACTTAGTAAGTTGGAAAATTATGAGACAAGGTAAAAATGAAATATGCCATCCAATCAAATCCTCTCAATGTGTCAAGTGTTCTCATTTTGTAACACCTATCCATGAGATTCTATGAAGTAATATTTGTTAGTTTATACACACATGCATTGAAATATTTGATGTAAASAAAATTTTGCTCTTTAAATAGAATCGCAGAAACATAACAAAATTTGTACTAACAAAATAACTCCTCCTTGGTTTGTTGAAGCTAGTTAGTTGTAACATAGTCCAATGAGTAGTAAGAAGATGCTTCCAAGCATTATTTTCCCACTTGCCCATAGTGAAACAACACAATTATCCTCCCAACCAACTAGGAGCCTAGCTGACTTCCTAGCTCCAAGAAACTTTTCAGTTTCTTGGCCCTCCGTGCCCGTGACTCCAAGAACAACAATGCATCTCCGCTCTCTTTCCTTCGAGAACATCATTCCAAGAAATATCCAAACTCTCCACATGCTCCAACCTTTGTTTTCTCCCTTCTTTCCCCCTTTTCCCATTTTTCTTCCCCCTCTTATCTCCATTGTTCTTTCCCAAAAAGTTAAGATAAACATTAAAATATAAAATGATTTATATAAAATAATATTAACTAGAATGCAAAGTCATGCAACTTGACGACTATCCCCAAAACTTATGACAACTCACCATTCCCAATTAAATTATCATACCAACCAACAATCAAAGTTAATAAATATATCTAATGGTACCAGATGTTTCTGAAATATTATTAAATAATCAATGAATGTATCTAATGCTACTAAGTAAGTAATATAATCATTAAACCAAATAGTTAATAATCTAGTTTAGTAAGTAAGACATTAACTAATTGTACTAGTGTATATGTGTAAGGCATGTATGCATAACTAGCGGACACATAGCTTGCACATGTACCAAAGATAAACAATCAATGCCTCTAGTGCATAGTTCCTGTATGATCACAACAAGACAGGTAGGACGACGAATCAAGTAAATGCATCATGTTGATAAACTTAACTAATACAATTACAATAATTCATCAATATTTGATCATCACACTCAAAATATAAAAGGAGAATCAAATTGAGTGCTTTGTAACCAAGTGAGAAAACAAGAGTGGCACATCTAATCCCCAAGCAATATTCTCAACTAACATCGAATCATCCTTGCTTTCTAACCTACTTTCATATTCCATCCTATCCTTTCCTTTGTTGGACTAAGCTAAAGCATCGACTATATTGACCTAACTCCAGATAGATCTCGTAAGTGGAAGTGTCGCACATATTGACCAAGCTTCCCCAACATGAAACTGACAGTCCCCATCACATGTCTAGGGGAGCGTGGTTTAACACAACCCTCCCATGACTCCAGGTTTCAAAGGATACATGATGGGCAATGCCTCCACCCCTCCTAATAGAATTAGGGTCAACACCCTATATCGAGCCATACAATGCAACTACTATTCTTAGAGTCACGCCATCGAACAATCACTCTAGGCAAGATGTGTGTCTTGTATGATCACAACAAGATAGGCAGGACGACGAATCAAGTAAATGCATCATTCAATAATCTCAACTAATAAAATTACAACAATTCATCATTATTTGATCATCACACTTAAAATATAACAGGAGAATCAAATTGAGTGTTTTGGAACCAAGTGAGAAAACAAGAGTGGAACATTTAATCCCCAAGCAATATTCTCAACTAACATTGAGCCATCCTTCCTTCCTAACCTACTTCCATATTTCATCGTATCTTTTCCTCTATTGGACTAAGTTGGAGCATCAACTATATTGACCCAACTCCAGATAGAACTTGTAAGTGGAAGTGTCACACATCTTGACCAAGCTTCCCCAACAAGCAATTTCTAGTCGCCATCACACGTCTAGGGGAGAGTGGTTTAACATAGCCCTCCCATGACTCTAGGTTTTGGAGGATACACGATGGGCAATGCATCCACCCCTCCTAATAGAACTAGGGTCAACACCCTATATCGATCCATACAATGCAACTACCGTTCTTAGAGTCACGTCATCAAACAATCATTCTGGGCAAGTTGTGTGTCCTGTCAAAACCACACTTACCACGTATCATAGCAATATTTGAAATAATAAGTAAAACTTATAGTACACACTACCTTCTTGATGTCTACGACATCGAGGTTACCTCAACACTACAACCATTTGGCTAATACATAACTCGTCAACATGTAGGTTAGCTCACCAATACTCATATTCATGCACATACATAAAAAAAAAATCATATGAGAATCCATATTTGTATTGAGATTAAATTAAGAAATGTATACTTATTTACACCATGGCTCACATCTCTTATACATTCACAACATAATTTTGAACTGGTATCCATGTACTAAAATTCCACATTTAAATTAACATGTTTAAATAAATCACATAGCTATCATCATCATGAACATATAATGTAACAATAACATTATGCAACACACAAAAAGGTTCAAATATACATGATCCAGATCTTGAGGGCGGAGATCTAGAAGAATTGATGCCGAGAGAGGAGGAGAAAAAACACACAAATCTCGCATGAAATTAATCACAAGAACATTGATGAAAATCCATGAGTTGAATACACCATAAAAATATGAGAAAGAGACAAAGAGTTGGAGAAGAAGGATTTCGTTAAGAATAACCATTACATGCAATGAGGTCAATTTTGGGACCTCTCCTTCGTGATCTAAACTCTCTTCCTATTTCCTTTTTTATAAGGTGTCTTCTTGATGAAGTCAACTTCGGACAACTAACTCCATTTATTACATGTTCATCATGCTCCCTTTTACACTTATATTGATTTATGGCTTTTTACCTCTGAACTTAGACTATATTCCTCCCTAAGATTCAGATCAATCCTCCCCTCTCAGAAAATTATGGTCCCCATCATTTCACCCATACTAAAAAGAGAAACCCCATTATTGTACCATTGTGATTACAATGTGCTAATGGACAACGAAGAGAAGGGTTTTGTGTGGTTGACCCATAACCTATTTGACAATGGCATTGTACATGGGTAGAAAAATAATATGGAAAAATTAGAAAAATAATAAAATAATATGGAAAAATCGTGACTTTGGGGGTTGTGAACATCGTTATGCAAATGTATTCATAACTTATCCTACAAGTGATGAAATCCAATTTTGTCAAAGACCCATTTGAGCTACTGAATAGATATTTCCATCGGTATATGGAATTTGTTCTCAGGTGGCCCATGGAGTGAGAAAAATCTTGTTGAAGTGCCAGGTACATGTGATTGTCTTCGAACAAAGACATGCAGATCTTCAATGAGCAATATCTCTCAAACCAGGAAACGAAACAAAATTTCGTGAAATACCCATTTGAGCTAACAAAATAAATATCCAATGAGCTATGGAATTTGTTCTGAGGTGTCACATAGAGTGAGAAAAATATTTCTGAAGTGACAGGTACGCGCGACCGTCTCGGAACAAAGATATGTATCTCTTCAATGAGCGAGATCTCTCAAACCAGGAAACGAAACAAAATTCCACGAAATACCCATTTGAGGTGACGGAAAAAAATTTCCAATGAGATATGATAGAGCCTCTAAAACACTGCGTGGATGTCGCAACATCTCTATAAAATTTGTATAAGAGGGTTGTTCCGCATTCCATCCAAGATTATGCTTCTATGGTTGTCGTACAAAGAATTCCAAGGGTTTATAGAGAAGTATGGATTGTTGTAGAGGTCACAAAATCTTTGAGGATAATATAGAAACCATGCAAATGTTGTAGACTAATGGATGTAATAAATCCATGTATGGATTCTCCTACAATGGTGAATGAAGATCCGAGGGAAGAAAAACCCTGTAGTCCTTGTGGACCAACTGTGATGGTTACAATGTGTGGCCCAACAAATGGATTCCGAGAGTACCAAAAGGAGGTTGGTTCTTGCTGCAAATATTTGAACCCGCAACATGCTTCAAACCCTTGTTCCTGTGGAGCGCTAACCTTGCTCTGATACCATTGATCCAGATCTTGAGGGATGATATCTAGAAGGCTTGATGCAGAGAGAGGAGGAGAGAAAACATACAAATCTACCTTGAAATTAGTCACAAGAACATTGATGAAAATCCATGAGCTGAATACACCAAAAAAATATGAGAAAGAGAGAAAGAGTTGGATAAGAAGGATTCCATTAAGAATAACCATTACATGCAATGAGGCCAATTTTGGGACCTCTCCTTCCCGATCTAAACTCTCTTCCTATTGCCTTTTTTCTAAGGTGTCTTCTTGACGAAGTCAAATTTGAACAACTAACCTTATTTATTACATGTTCATCATGCTCCCTTTTACACTTATATTGATTTATGGATTTTTACATCCGAACTTAGACTATATTCCTCCCTAAGATTCAGATCAATACACATCTCAAATGTCTATGCCAGTCTAATTGAGCCCAAATAGTTACTAAGCAATGAATTACTAAGATGAGTAAAATCAAAGTTCTAACTGCCTAAGGCCAAATATGGAGCGTTACACATTCGAACTTATCTTCTTCTTCAAGCTCGTGATCAAATTATGGAATACATCCTTTATCTTAATAGTAAAGTCGGTGATCAAATTTGTTTGCTTACACAAATTTTCCTCAAAAAATTATTCAACTTCCATAACAATGCCGGTTGATACAACTTCATAGAGTTGAAGTCAGTACAATTATTAAAATCAACTCAAATATGTTATGTAGTTTCTTGAGGTCTACAAAATAAATGTTTTGAATTAACTATAACAATGTACCTTAAATTGTGAAATACTTAACATTTCATCTCTCTTACCATGATTGTAGCCAATGCCTTACCATTTCCTCCTAACAACCAAGGAGATACCAAGTTTTAAAAGATTACCATGATCCCTGTTGTCAACAAAAAAAAGGGAGAAGGGAATCCATTCGTGAGAGATCTTTTACAACTATGTCATGTGATGTTTTATAGATTGGTGAGAGATGGGTTCAAGTTCATAGATTACAAAAATAAATCAAAACTGTGAAGTCATTTCATTTGGGAGAAAGTGAAGAGGGGTCTTTGAACTTATAAAGAAATGATAATTTCATTTTTTTAATTTTTCTAGAATTAACATTGAATCAAAGAAAGGTGTATTCATTGAGAATCATTAATAGTCGGGAATCTAAAAAACACTTACTTTTGTGATGTTGTGACATTGAATTTGTAATTTACAATTAAAAAATACATAAAAATTGAAAATGCAGTGAGGAATTGATCTTGTCTAGCAAATTGTAAACCACAGACGAATTGAGTGGTTCATCCTAGAACCTTATGAAATAGGGCAACCATTGCAATGCAACTTGTCATCACTAGGTGCAAATACCAAGTGATGGTCATGGTCGACAATGACACACATTGATGTCCTCTTAGTGGAAGCAAGGATGAATAAGGAATTGAAGAAGTTCGTGAGCTTTCTTATGAGAGACATTGCATTTCCATTGCATGGAGATGCACCAACTTGTGTGGTTCCTTAATATATGGATAAAGATGGGAAGAGGTAGTTAAAGAGGTCAAAGATATGATTAACTACCATGTCACACCATCTTAGGAGATGGATAAAGACAAGAAAGAGCAATTGTAAATGTCACTTCCCTCAGTCTGGGAATGGAAGTTGGTGCTAAGGGGATGTCAGGAAGGTATTTATTCCTTGAAATACACCAATTCATGTTACAAGATGGACAAAGTTAGTCTCTCCATATGACAATTGGACCTCAACATTAATAGTGGTGTATGAAGGGGACGGACTTAATATCAAAGACAATAAATTTATGGGCAATTTTTATCTAGAGGGACTTCCACTTAGATCTAGAGGTGTCACCAATATTAACATCAATATTAATATTAGTATCACTGAAGAAGTTTGTGAGCTTTCTTACAAGAGACATTCCATTTCCATTGCATGGAGATGTGTCAACTTGTGTGGTTCCTTCGAAGATGGATAACAATGGGAAGAAGTAGTTAAAGAGGTCAAAGATATGATCAATTGCCACGTCACACGATCTTAGGAGATGGATAAGGACATGAAGGAGCAGTTACAAAGGTCACTCCCTTAGTTTGGGAGTGGGGGTTAGTGCTAAGGGGGATGTCATGAAGGTATTTATTCCTTGAAATACACCAATTCATGGTAGAATACATACAAAGTTAGTCTCTCTATGTGACAATCATACCTCAACATTAATAGTGATGTATGAAGGGGAAGGACTTAATATCAAAGACAATAAATTTATGGGCAATTTTTATCTAGAGGGACATCCACTTAGATCTAGAGGTGTCACCAATATTAGTATCAATATGGAGATTGATGCAAACAAAATTTTGAATGTGTCACTTGAGCATAAGATGAACATAATAAAGGAAGTGGTGATTATCACTTACATAGTGGTAGTTTGAGTGACTATGAGATTTGCTAAAGTGATTATAGTCGCATATAAACTAAAAAATGAAGATACACTATCGAAGGAAATAGTGGAGCTAAGGAATAGAATGGAAGAATAACTACATGACATGGATAAAAGGTTGAAGTAAGAAAAATTAATGAGAGAGTTGGATTGAGAAGCAAAGGAGTAGTTATAAAGGTCAACGATATTGCCAACTATGATGTCACAAACCCTAATTGGAAGAAGTTACTATAGTTAATTGCCATGTCATAATAAAAGTGGTTTACATAGAATAATAACACACAAATAGGTTGGGGATGCCAAATTTTTTCAAGAGACTCACTTTCCTTTAAAAACAATGTAATAATCCATTTTTAAAAACAAATTTTTATATAAGTTACGAAGGTGGACCCTTTTCTTTTAATTCAAGAAAGGAAATTGTGGAACAAAACCATTTTCTCATTTATCTTATCCATAATAATGTTTTGAAAAAAACTTTGATACAAAGCCTTTAAAAAAATACATTTAAATTTTGAATAAATTCATAAAGTATGTGTTATGTGAATTTATTTATTTATTTTAATTACATAGATGAAGAAAAATAAAAATTTAACTTTTATGTGAGATGCATTTTATAGTAAAACAAAATAATAATATTTGCTTCTACATGGTACTTTCTAAAGTTTAAGTGTATAAAATGTGTTAAGCTTATAATGGTGATTTTGGTTAAAAAAATTAATATAAAAATAAAAAATATATAATATTGATTTAAAAAATATATATAATATAAATTAAAATTACATAAACATAAATAAATTATGAAGTAAATCCATATTAAATTCAACCTAATGTTATAGATATTGTAACCTTTTTTATTAAAAACAATAAAATAAAAACCGACCTAAACTTTAACCTTGTTTAGAGTTTGGTTGTGAATGAAAACAACATTATTGACTTTACTCTGACAAGACATAGTGATGTATAAATAAAATAGAATTCACATATTTGCAATGAAAAAGTTCTGTATTACTAATTTATAAACATAGGCAAAAACTTGAAATGTATATATTTTATCATCCCATACTTAGCTATGTGACAAAAATGGATCCAGATATTTTTTTTAAATGTCTTGGCCAAAAACAATTTAGGCATTTATACCTGAAATATATGTATGTGTGTTTTTCTTGGCTATTGAATTTAAAATGGTACATGTACAACTCTTCATAGAGAGTAATTAGGTGCATTTTTCTATAAAGTTAATAATTTAAATTAAAAATATATATATTATAATAATAAAAAATAAAAAATATATATAATTAAAATAAAATAATATAAAATCAAGTTATAAAATTTTAAAAAATATATAATTAAAATAAAATAAAATAATATTAAATTATTTTAAATTTTATGCAATAAATATTTTTTTTAAGGTGTAAAAAAAATTACATCTAGTTCAAAGGGGTTGGATCCAATGGTGGAAAGTGAGGAGTTTTTCACCGTTGGACAAGGTTCAATTCTCATGAGGGCTTTACCTGGAGCCATGAGGACACCTTGACGTAGTGGTCAAACGTGTGGTTGCACCCAGAGATACCATATTAAATGGTATCGTGACCCGTGCACACATAAGTGGATCAAAGCCCACCCCCATGTCCTTCAAATTTAGACCCTGGATGGGGTGATAGTGGGAACCACGCGTCCAACAGAGCAGCCGGTGTAAGTTTTAAACCTGCAATGCATATAGATTCTTAAGTAAAACATAAATTAATCAATGGCTCATTCACATAGTACACTGAGATTTATACCGGAAACCCTCAACCGGGGAAAACCTTTCTTATATTCATTATATTGAATTTCACCATTCACCATACAATATATGCAATGTTTTTAGGTATTCAGTAGATACCAAAATCCTAGTCCCTTAATCCGAGATTAATTTAGAAAACCACTAAAAATAGCAAAACCGCCCAAAAAAAAAAATTGGGGGCGCTGCGCGTAACCAAGGGGGGCCATACCTGCCCCCCCCCTAGAAAGCACTCGACGCTCACGAGACAAAGAACACTACTAGAGGGATCATCAGATGCAGTTGTCGAATCTGACACGCCCACACACACACATGCAAAGAATATAACACATACCCAACATTCTCCCACTTGTTGTTTTCTTTGCATCCAGGGGTCCACAGGATTATATAGTCAACAATCCAGGGCAGTAATGCCCATTGTTACTCTACACTAGGAGAACTTTTCTGTGCTCACAGACTTTGTCAATGAATCTGCAACATTCTTCAAAGTGTCAACCTTTTCCAACAACACCTTCTTTTCCTCAACCATATCTCTCACAAAGTGATACTGAACATCAATATGCTTTGTCTTCGAATGATAAGTTTGGTTCTTTGCCAAGAATATTGCACTTTGACTGTCATAATCTACTCTCATTGCTTGTTGTACCAACCCAGTACCTGAACACAATCTTTGTAACCATACTGCTTCCTTGTTTGCATGAGTGGTTGCCATGTATTCAGCTTCTGTAGTTGAGAGTGCCACTACAGCCTGTCTTTTGCTCATCCAACTGATTGCTCCTCCAAATAGGTTAAACACATACCCACTTGTAGATCTTCTGCGATCCAGATCTCCAGCCCAATCTGCATCAACAAAGCCATGTATGTCCACCACTCTGTCCAATCTTGGTCTTCCTTGGTAGCACAATCCATAATTGGTAGTGCCATGCAAATACCTGAAGACCCTCTTTACTGTTGTCTAATGCTCCTTCCCTGGTTTTGACGTATACCTGCTCAAAACTCCCATTGCATGTCCTCTTCTTCTTCCTGTGTCTTGGGACACTGATCTGTAGATAACTTTACACCTATAGGAATAGGAACCTTGATTGGTTTACTTCCATGCATATTAAACCTTTGCAATATCGTCTCAACATATTTTCTCTGATTCAACCAGAGTTTCTTGTTAGCACGATCTCTTTTAATTTCCATTTCCAGAATGAAGTTAGCAGCACCGAGATCCTTCATGTCAAATTTGGAGGATAGCTAGAATTTCACCTCCTTGATAACATCCATGTTATTTCCTACCAACAACATGTCATCAACATACAACACTACATAAATGAAGTGATTACCAACTTGCTTGGAATATAAATAGTGATCAACCTTGCTTCTCACAAATCCCAATCCAAGGATGTATGTGTCAAACTTTTGGTACCACATCCTAGGTGATTGCTTCAGACCATATAGTGACTTCTTTAGCTTACATACCAACTCTTTCTTTCCCTTCACTACAAAGCCTTATGGCTGCTTCATGTAGATTTCTTCTTCCAGATCCCCATGTAGGAATGTTGTCTTCACATCCATCTGTTCCACTTCAAGATCAAAAGCAACAACAATAGATAAAAGAAATCTAATAGAAGTTAAATTAGCAATAGGAGAAAAAATCTCACCAAAGTCAATTCCCTCTACTCCGGAATAACCTTTTTCTACTAACCGAGCTTTGTATTTCTCCACTTTTCCTTCTCCATTAAACTTCTTCTTAAACAACCATTTGCTACCAACAGATTTTCTTCCACCTGGCAACTCAACTATATCCCATGCCTCATTTTTATCCAAGGCATCCATTTCTTCAACCATGGCCTTCTTCCATAGTTTACTATCCTCTAAATTCACTGCTTCCCTGACAGTTCTCGGATCATCATCAGTAATAGATAAAGCAAAATTGGAACGAAAATCAGGTGGACTATACCTTTCTGGTTGCCTTCTTTCTCTCACTGATCTCCTCAATACTGGGGTATGAGGTTCTTCTTCTTCTTCTGCTTCATCTTCTTCAGATGATTCATATTTTGCATCATCCAACTCTAGCTCTATTTTCTCAGGTTCGTCTTGCCTTGGTAGGAATTCCTGTTTGGACACATCTTTTACCTCTCTAAAAACAACTTCCCGACTATAAACAGTCTTCTTAGCTTCTGGGTTCCAAAGCTTATAACCTTTCACACCATCTTTATAACCAATAAAGATACACTTTTCATCTTTTTTATCCAGCTTACTCCTATTTTCCTTTGGAACATGTACATAAGCATCGCAACCAAATACTCTAATATGTTGAATAGAAGGTTTCTTTACAGTCCATACCTCGTGTGGAGTTTTATCATCCAACACTAATGAAGGTGATCAATTGACCAGGTAACATGTTGTACCCACTGCCTCTGCCCATAATTCCTGTCCTAACTCAGCACCGCTGAGCATGCTCCTTGCTTTTTCCATCAATGCCATGTTCATCCTTTCTGCAACTCCATTCTGTTGAGGAGTGTATGGAGTAGTCTTCTACCTTTCTATACCACACTTCTTACAGAATTCTTCGAATTCATTTCCACATAATTATCCACCATTATTTGTTCTCAATACCTTTATTTTCTTTTTGGTTTGATTTTCTACCGAGGCCTTAGACTCTTTAAATTTATCAAATACCTCAGATTTCTTTCTAAGAAAATAAATCCATGTGTTCCTTGAGAAATCATCTATGAATGAAACATAATACACATATTTACCTAGGGGATGGAACAGGAACAGGTCCAAACACATCACTGTGTATCAACTCTAAGATCCCCTTTGGTCTTGTAGCACCAGATGGGAATCTTACTCGATTTTGTTTACCATATATGCAATGTTCACATAAATCAAAATCCAGAGTGCAATTAGACATACCTTCAACCATAAATTTACCATGTAGTGTTCGAAGTCCCTTTTCTCCAATATGCCCTAGTCTTTGATGCCACAACATGGTCTTCTTTTCAGGGACGATATTGGTCTTGTCTTCTTTGTTTTTGTGCTCAAGGACAACAAAACTGTTACACCCATTAGTATAAGTGCTTCCCAACAACTTGTACAGAGTTCCACACCGAACTCCCCTCATCAACACCATTGCTCCTCGTACCATCTTGCAAGTGTTCTTTCCAAATACAGTATCCACTCCTGCATCATCCAACTTGCTTACAGATATTAGGCTCCTGGAT
>JASDQU010010478.1:227956-239750 GCA_032191745.1 Picea mariana | reverse complement strand
GCTACCAATACGATATTCCAGTCAATGGTGCCGATCTGTTAAAAAGCTACCAATACGATATTCCAGTCAATGGAAATATGGTACATAGGCCATTAGCGTTCGAAGGATCGTTAACGTACGATATTCTATTCAGCGTTCTGTCAGTAGAGATATGGTAAGTGGGTCAATAGCGTTATACCAGATAAAAGGCAGCGTTCGGACTTCGGCCACATCGAGGAGTCCTCGAAACATTCACAGCGTTAATCACGAGTTAATGGGGTTTTGGATGGTTCAACAGTTCGGTTATATCTGTTTGAAATGTTGGATGCGAGGAGGAAGGGGGAAAAGGTGTTGCAGTGAGGTTCTGCGGCATTTGAAGAGAGGAATGAAGGTAACGATCTGCGAGTATAGACCCATTACGAATCTGAGGTTTCCCGTAATTGTCAATGATATAATAAGTAGAGGAAAACTGAGACCTCACAATTGAAGAAGATAGTCCCATCGACCCTGTTTCATATATACATGCCTGAATGTAATTGTTCTCTTTCTATTTGAATAAAACAAATCTATTTTGAAATTTTCCTTATTATCTGTATTTTTCATTAACTTACTCTTTACTGTAATCCTGTTAGCGGTACCGCATCAAGTGGTCTCAGAACCAAAGGATTGGATCCTGTGAGGCTAAAGGTTCTCCTGTGATTGAAGAATTGGTTGTTCCTACAATTGGTGGATTGTTGAGGCTGCTGCGAACAAATTAAACAGTAAAAGGAGATTTCTAGAAACTGGTGCGTGTCGTTAATCAATTAAGGATTTCCGTTGTGTTGCAGACATTATGCCACCAAGAAGAAGATTCATGAATCAAGACTTGGAGGAGATGACGAGAAGAATTGAAGAACTGGAAGCCAGATTTTCTGGCAACAACGCAGAAGTTGGGCATGTTGTCCACGCTGGAGAAGCTGATGAAGAGCCAGAAGAAGAAGCTGAAACCACAAAAGAGCTGATCGATCAAGAAGCAAACCTAGGAGTGTAATTGGTAAGACTCTGGGTAAGACTCCTAAGGGTCTGAGGTAATACTATAAAAATTTCTAGTTATGATGGTAGTTTAAAGGATGATAGTTTAAATGATTGGATAGGGAATGTAGAAAGGTATTTCGAGCATAAAAAAAGTTAGATACACATACACTTAGCTTTGCTGCAACTAACTTGAAAGGTCATGCTACATTGCAATGGGATTTCATGCAATTAGACAGAGTTAAAAGACAAAAGGAGAAATGATAAGTAAATTTAAAAGAAAAATTCTTGCCAATTGATTACAAGTCAACCTTGCACATGCAGGGTCAGCATTTGAGGCAGAGAGATACTTTAGTCGGGGAGTATATCAAAGAGTCTTTGAGATTGTTAATCAGATCAGAAATCAAAGAACCAGAATACCAAAGAGTTGCAAGGTATGGTAATGGTTTGAAATTTCAAATTCAAGAATAGATGAGTATTAATTATTTTCAGTTTGTTGAAGAAGGATATTAGATTCCTCAAATAAAGAAGAAATTGAATAAAAAACAACAAAAGAAAATAAAAATGAATAGAAAAGAAGAAGAGGAGTAAAAGGTAGAAGTATAGCCATTAGAAAAAGCCAAAATAATATCAGGGAAATGGCTCTCAGTTGCATGGCTGAGAAAAAGGGGGCCTCGTCATGAGCCAACCTTCTCATTTCCATTAGGTGTTTGTGGGTGACATTGCCATCACCTGGTCACTCCGCCAGGGCAATGACCTTCAATCTCTTCTTATGCTATTATGAAAGAAAATACAAAGAAAGAAAGATAAAAGGCAATTGATGGGCTTGGAAAAAGTGCATTACGATCGAAGGTACCACACACCCTCTACAAAGGCACCCATGAATGAGACACCATGACCCCTACAAGTAACATAGTGTCTTTGAGCTGTTAATTGTTTAATATAGTGATCTTTGATGAACATGCTTAGATGGATTATTTATTTATTGGATTAACTTATCATGATATTATGACTTGAGATCCTTTGAGGGCATGTTCATTTGTCTTTGCAGGACCTAGCTGGTGGACAATTTTGGGAGAACAAGCCTAGCTTGGGCTTCCATGGGACTATAAGCCCACATATTGGATACTAGGGGCTTGCATGCCACATGAGAGAGAGAATAATTGGATGGCCTTGATGATGACTTGGAAAACCTATCCCACCCCTTACTTTCCAAACGATTTTCTCAGGAGGGGCAAAACGTTCCGCTTTTGAGCTTGACGTCATGATCTTGGGGGCTAGGGCATGCTGGTGGGGTGCCACTTTTTTGACACATGGACATTTGAGGAGGAGAAGGGTGTTAACCATGATGAGAGTGCTTATATTCTTGACATGTGGCCTTTGGAGGCCTATCCATACTTCTCCAACACCAACAACCTCCTCAAAGTGGAAAAACTCCCCCTAAAGGAGTGACATCCTCCTAAATTAGGGTTTAATTTGTGCAAAAAGTGCAATTTTAAGTGAATTGTTTAATATTACTTTGTTAAGGGGGAAATATTATGGTTTTGACCCCTAATCTTTTGTTTTACTCCTTAATTTGTGGACAAATTGTGTTAGCTAAACTTAGTATAAATAGATATCATAAGATCTCATTTAAACATAACTCTCCCTTATGGAGAAGGATTTGGTTTGAAATTTTTGGCACTCTTGGCTCTTTTTTATCTATTGTGCAATTGTTATGTTTTATCTTTGCTATTGGTTGTGAAAAGTGATGCTCTATGCTTGGAGACTCTTTCTAGTTATGTATGTGGATAGACTTAACTTAGAATATTAGGGTTTGATCTATCTGTTTTGTGGAATTGGTAAGGGAAAATCTGCATTTATTTGTCTTTTGTCTTTCTTTTTTCCATAATTATTGTTGGTTAGAACCCTTGGAGGAGTATAAGGGCATACACCCTCCCCAAGGTTTGTTCTCTTTATTAAGAAAGGTCAATTTTTACAAGTTGTCTTGGAGAAATACAAGAGCGTACACCTGCCAAGGTCATCTTGGTTTGTTTTGCAAACCCTAGGAAGTAAAAGGGCTTACACCCCTAGGTCTTTGTGGATCAAACATTTCAATCCAAGTTTTTCTTCTCAAGGTCAAATATATTTTTCAAGGTTGTGCCAAGAGAAGTACAAGGGTGTACACCCTCTTGGCATTTCCTAGATTGACTTAGCTACACTTGGGAACTACAAGGGAGTAAACCCCCAAGTGCTTAACCAAGCCATATTTTTCATTGACCCCATAAACCCAATAGTAAGGCACTAATGATATTTTAATTTGCATTGGAGATACAAAACATTTTCCTTGACAAACATGAAATTTCAACCTTTACAAGCATTCTCTTTTGAATAACGATCTTGATTCCTTGGGGTTTTTTCTTCCCTTAGGGCATCCTTTTTCTTCCATAATTTATCATTTATGTCCTAAATTGTTTTCTACAGCCATTAGGCTGCAGAAAATCACTAACCCTAGGTGATAATATCTCACTAACTAGCCCCTAACTTTCCTCCATTGTTTAGCCACTAATTCCACTAACAAGGGTGCATTGTTTAAGCTAGTTTTGGGGATTTTTCTATGGTTGATTTAACTGCTTCATGTCATTGAGCACTACATCCACAAGGTTGATAATTTACTGCATAAAATCATTTTATAATAGGTTTTTTTATTCAGTCTTAAAGTGCTATGCTCAAGTCATAATTGATTACTAAATTCATTGATGATATTGCCAATTGATCTTGTGCTTTACATGCTGATTTGTATACTTTATTTTGTGATATAAACTATCATCCACTGCTGCAAATTAGGTACAAAAATCTTACATTTCTGATCCATACTAACACATAGCATTGCAAGGTGTCTTTTTTTGTGTTTCGGGCAGGTACAGGTGCACCATAAACTATCTCTTCACTTGGCATCCATTTACCTCTCTTCAGTTACCATTCCCAACCAATCATGTATTCCATCACTTGACCTTCTGGAGGACTTATCCTTACACTTATATTCATCTTTTTCATTCCCCCTAGGGTCTCCAAGATTGCCTCCCAGGAGTGACCTTAATCACCCCCCAAGTGCAGGACCTACATCGATGTGACATTGGGTGTAGGATTCCCAAGTTGTAGCACTTGCTTTTGTGGTTGGGTTAGGATTTTCCCAACCTACAACTTGTGCTATAACATTTTGGCACTGTTTTCGAGTAGGATTTTGCATCCTCTTCGTGCCCTAAACGACGCTTTTGGCAAGTCTCTTTCCCAAATCCTTCATCTCGAGTTTGCCTGGCGACTCCACTCCAAGAACCTACCCTTTTCCTTTGACAAACTGTTGGTCACTATAATTGCTTAATTGATTTCAAACAACCAAGTGAAACATAAATTATCAACCCAGGGAAGTCTTTTTATTTCAAAGATAACCATGCACTATATATGCTCAATTCCAAAAGCAACTTACAGTTGTAGTAAAAGAAGCTATGCTAATCACACTTGCTTGAATGAACTGAAGTTCTGAATTAAACCACAGGAAAGCAATCTTCCTATTGCAGATCTTAAAGATTAATCTAAGAATCCTGGATTACATTAAAATAATACTTGCAACAGGAAAGAACACTACTCTGCAATAAGAGAATAGGACCCTTACTCTCAAACAGAGACTCCAGTACTGACACTCTTTCATGAAAACAGTAATGCAGAAAAAGATAACTCTATCTAACAGAGAACAAGGCCATCTAGTTCCTTCCTTTCTAAGCAGGAACCTTGAACCCTATTTCTGTTTAGCACACTTGTGAAATTGAGGTTACAAAAGATAGGGTGATCTGATCCCTTCCTTTCTGAGCAGGGACCCTTAACCCAGTCTCTGGCTAGCACACTTGCGACAGGAAATGAAATCTACAGAGGAAAGGACGTTCTGATTCCTTCCTGTCTGAGCAGGAACCCTTAACCCAGTCTCTGGCTAACAAGCTTGCAGCAGTAAATGAAATCTACAGAGGACAGGATGTTCTGATTCCTTCCTGTCTGAGCAGGAACCCTTAACCCAGTCTTTGGCTAACAAACTTGCAGCAGTAAATGAAATCTACAGAGGACAGGATGTTCTGATTCCTTCCTGTCTGAGCAGGAACCCTTAACCCAGTATCTGGCTAACACACTTGCAGCAGTAAATAAAATCTATAGAGAAAATGATGTTCTGATTCCTTCCTGTCTGAGCAGGAACCCTTAACCCAGTCTCTGGCTAACAAACTTGCAGCAGTAAATGAAATCTACAGAGGACAGGATGTTCTGATTCCTTCCTGTCTGAGCAGGAACCCTTAACCCAGTCTCTGGCTAACAAACTTGCAACAGTAAATGAAATCTACAGAGGACAGGATGTTCTGATTCCTTCCTGTCTGAGCAGGAACCCTTAACCCAATCTCTGGCTAACACACTTGCARCAGTAAATGAAATCTATAGAGAAAAGGATGTTCTGATTCCTTCMTGTCTGAGCAGGAACCCTTAACCCAGTCTTTGGCTAACAAACTTACARCAGTAAATGAAATCTACAGAGGACAGGATGTTCTGATTCCTTCCTGTCTGAGCAGGAACCTTTAACCCAGTCTCTGGCTAACAAACTTGCAGCAGTAAATGAAATCTACAGAGGACAGGATGTTCTGATTCCTTCCTGTCTGAGCAGGAACCTTTAACCCAGTCTCTGGCTAGCCTCATAAAATCATCACACAAGATTGCTAATAAAAAGATTACGAATTTCATTCAATAAACTAAGACGGAGTCAGTAGTGTTTCAGCAAAGCGGAATTCATTAAAAACAGTGTTTCAACATATGAAAATTAAACACACATAAACAGAGAACACACTCTATAACTAACGGGTGAATCTTGTGAAGAAGGTGGGCCCTCCCTTCTCACAAGATTCCCCTGGAACGAGAAATCTAAAAGAAGATAATCAAAGCAGTATTTTATTCATCTATCAAAATATCCTGTTACAGTCTGAAAATGAAGTACACGTCCCTCTCTCTCTGAAGCTTTTCAATACATCAAAACTTGGATGATCGAATGAAGAATTCCCCTTATTTAAAAGAGGGAACCTCCTCGATGCAATATATCAAAAATTACAATGTATATCTAAGTCCTATCCTTAGTCGGATCTTCTTTCTAAAGCAGAGCAAGATGTCCTGGTCTCACGTAACAGAAATGCTATTACAGGAGCTGGATGAGGTGTTGCTGTTACAACTGGAGTAACAGCTTCTTTCCGTAGTTGCCGATGTTGTTTCAGCATCGCAATTCACGGGCTGTTTCAGCCACGTGAATTGCGCTCTTGACTGTGTCGGCCTTGACCGCTAACTGTAACGGCTTTCTTGTGTTTCAGCATCGTTGGTTCTGGCGGTCTCCTCTGTGTTTCAGCATCTGCAACTCTAGACTTTGTAACAGCTCTATGTCTCAGCTTCTGCGACTCCGGATTGTATGACAGTTCTGTGTTTCAGCAACAACGACCTTGGACTTGTTGTGTTTTAGCAACAGGGACCTTGGACTGTGTAATAGCTTCGTGTTTCAGCATCTGTGACCTGGACTGTGTTTGAGCAACAGGCTTCAAATGCTAGTCTACAGTCTAATCAATGGTTAAGTACAAAAGTAATGTAAAATATTATGCAAAACAGATTAAACGTATAGTAATGAGAAAGGACGTTGTATAACTTTGGAATGATCAGATGAAGTGGTAGTATGAGTCTAAATACAGGTGATCAAGGGTATAATAGTGGCAAAAAGTATAGGCAAAAAGTATAGGCAAAAAGGTGCATTGTGTGGTCCTAACATCCCCCCCAGCTCAAGGTGTTGCATGTCCTCAGGCAACTCACTCTGAATCAGAGTCTTGATACCAACTCTGATTGTGTAAATTACTCAAGCAGTAGCTCTGGGAGGTACTATCTGTTGGCGTTCTGAACCCCTGGACCTGCTGCAGTCTTTGCCATGCTGCTGTCTCTGCCTTCTGAAGCAGCTTATAACTGACTTGATATCTTTCTATTGGCACCCAGAGGATGGGAAAGTAAAACTTGTACCCTATCCAGTTTTCAGCACAATGTCTAACACACTGGATGTAGCTGGGTACCCTAGAAATTTCTACTTCGAGGTTGGCAGGACCAAAAGGATTGTGTTGTTGTCTTTTCTCTGTGGATTGCTGCCAAAACAGGTTATTGGCCTGGAGGGCAGGAATCTCTATGGCGCTGATGCTGTGCTGACAATATCAGAGCACTACTGACTGTAGCTGTTGAACATGCTCAGTCACCCCTGGTTGTTTTAAGACCTCATAATATTCTGAAATGAATCTGGCTGCCCTCTGTGGTTCTGGTCTAATCCAGAGGAGGCGATTGTCTGCATTGTGTTTGGCAGCCAAAAAGTCATTCTACAACAAAATCTGATTATAAAGGAAAGAAGTGAATGCTCGAAGTTGAACATCTCCAACAAGGGGGTTTATGTTTAACAACCTTTTTTCTGGAATAGCCTCATTATGGAAGTAAGCCTCACATAAGAGGTGTTGATCCCTGGTAGAGGCTGCTAGAAAAGTCTTGACAAAATCGGTTGGTTGTATTACCTCATGGGGTTTAACTTCTACAATTGATTTAATCTAGAACCATGTGAGTCTCTCCATGAGAAATAAAGAATAGTTACAAGATGGTTTCCTTGTGGCCATTAGTTTCTGCATCAAATCAAATATTAGGACCAATCTACCTTTTAAGTCTTTGTTCTTCTTCTTGAGTTCACGAGCTTCCTGGCGTATCTGTTATGATGCTTCCCAATTTGAGAAGGTGTGATTTATCCAGGTTTTCCTGTGCACTTGCAGATGTTTGGCCTGTGTTTCAGGATACGCCTTCTTCCACTTTTGTATTTCTGCATGCTCATCCCACAGCTGAGTCTGTGTTTCAGCGTTGGAAGTAGTGGGATTAGGCAGGGTTTGAGTAGATTGTTCCCTGGGAGTGGAGAGATTGATTTGACTGGGGGGTGTAAATTCCTCTATGGGCACTGTTTGCACAACCTTGTTGACAACACTGGGGGCTTCTTTCTTGAGCCTGGAAGGGCCTGCTGGTTCTTGTGTTGCAGCAGGTTCAGTCTTGAGTTTGCTAGGGCCTGCTAGTTCTTATGTTGCAGCAGGTTCAGTTTTGAGCTTAGTAAGGCCTGTTGGTTCTTGTGTTGCAGCAGGTTCTTTCTTGACTTCAAAAGGTGAAGGAGTAGGGGTTGCTCCTGGTATTGGAACTTGAACCACCTTATAGCCTGCCTGATAATAAATATCTCCACATTGGTAGCACATATATTCTTTGCATATAATTTCTGTAGTTTGTTGTGCCAGGGTTGCTATACGGCTTGAGGTGTAGGAATTGAGTTCCTTTTCATATGCTTCTTTTGTCGTGGCTAGCTTCTGCTGATATGCTTCTAATTGAGACTTTAAAAAGTTGTTTTCTTCCAAGACATCAGCCATTGTTTGTTTGGATTGAGAGGTGACTGGTTCTTGTGTGGAAGTCATAGCCTCATGAGCTGGTTCTTGTGGAGCAGCTACAGGAATGGCAACTGATGCTTGTGTTTCAGCCTCCTGGTGTAAGGAGAGTAGTGTTTCAGCACCCTCAACCTCTGATTCCTGAATCTCAATGTCAATGTCATTGTCAGTGTCAGTGTCAGTGGCTGGTTCTTGTGTTTCAACCACTGAGTGGGTAGCTAGTTTTTCAGCTACTTTGCTTGAGGAGAGTGGTGTTGCAGCATTCGAGGTATCAGATTCTTGTAATTCAATTTCAACATCAGTGGCTGGTTCTTGTGTTTCAGCCACTGGGTGTTGTGTTGCAGCATTCAGGGTCTCAATTTCCTCAATTTCAAAATCAGTGGCTGGTTCTTGTGTTTCAACCAATGGATGGGTAGCTGATTGTGTTTCAGCTACTTTATTTGAAACAAATGATGTATGGGCTTCTGGTTCTTCAATGTCAGTGGCCGGTTCTTGTGTTTCAGCCACTGGGGTTGGAATAGGCGAAGATCCGGGGGTTTTGGAAATTGAAGATGTACGGGGTATTAGTCGAATAGGTGGGGGGTCTAGGGTAGTGGTCATCCAGGGTGGCCTCATTGAGGCTCTTGTTCACTTTTTGCGCAAGAAGGGTGGAAAAGGGGCAATCTGTTTTTGTTTTCATGGAGGTCTTTCCTGAATGATAGGGCGGGCGACATTTTCTGGTTCAGAGTCATCACTGAGAATATGAAGGGCGGGAGTGGATGACTCTGGTATGGTATGCGGTGGTAGGGTAGGGGGATTGACTGGACTGGTTGGGTTCTGTGGGCGGGATATGGGGTACTTCAGGGGCATCTGGGGGGTTTTTCTGTTGCTACTCCTGAGGAATTTCAGCAGCTGGTTGAGGGTTTATGGGTGGGTTATTTAATGGACGGTTCTGCTGGGCAAAACCCCTATGAATGAGTAATTGAACGAGATGGTGGTGGGTAAGGGACAAGGTTGGATCTTTGGCCTTTCCACAGTAATGTGCCATGTTCTTCAAACAGCCCAACAGATAATAGGGAATATTGACCCATCTGTTATGCCTTAAATGAGAAAGTAGGAGAAAGTCATGTTGGTACACTACCTGATAGCGACCTTCGCAGGTCAGGTAATGCTTGATAAATCTGGTGACTTCCAGTCATGGGGGAGGCAGGGAGCTGAGTTGTACACCCCTTCCTTTCAATTCAATTCGTTCCCCGGGCAAGAAGAAGTCCTGCTGAACATTCCCAATGATGTGTTTTCTGCTGAATTTGCGCGTACCGTCGGTTGGGAGGCCAGAAAATTCTGCTATATCTGCCTTTGTTATTGGTATTCGCACCCCGTTGACGACAGAGTGGTCCTCCTGAAGATTGCGGGCGAACTGTAGGACTTATTGTTCATTGTATCCTTGAAGTCTGCGGAAGTAATTGAGCCACCCTGCCCGCTGGAAGATTTCATGCGCTGCTAGATAGTGTTCCAGTAGCGCTATGGTGGTGGGTTCATTTCAGATGATAGATCCTCCCATGGCTACCGACTTGGTGAGTTACAACGTCAAGAGTTTGTGTATCAGCTCTGTGCAGAGTGAGTTTGAGCGACATTATGCAGGAATAGTGGTTAAATGCGGAAAAAGGTGGTGAATTAGGGATGGCGGCGGTGAAATCAGGTGTAATGATGATAACGCAGATTTGATGTGTACTTCCCTCCCGTCAAGTATGGTTAGTCATAATTACATTTGAATGGTCATAATGATGGAGAATCTTTCTCATTAACTATAGCCTAACTGAATTACATAAAATTTACATACCTCGCCTTACCGTTTGATTCGTTCTGCAAACAACATACCATGCCTGTCAGTGGTAGTCCCGTCGTGGCGGAAACTTTTGAATTGTGTCGAGGGCTTGCTGTCTAGAAGGTCGAACTATAATCTGTGGGCATAAAAGCTGGATGACGGACGATGGTGAAAGACTGGTGTTTCGGCAACA
The DNA here is from genome assembly GCA_032191745.1 of Picea mariana. Classification (NCBI taxonomy): domain Eukaryota; kingdom Viridiplantae; phylum Streptophyta; class Pinopsida; order Pinales; family Pinaceae; genus Picea; species Picea mariana. Next base: position 229,276 of record JASDQU010010478.1, on the reverse strand, counting down.
GAGAAAGATGAAACAAGTGTTGTAGATGAAGAACTGCTGAGCAATGGTGTTTCAGCATGTGAAGAAAGTCAAAAGTGTTGAACGGTGGTGTTTCAGCATCGGAAGAAATCAAAAGTGCTGAACGGTGGTGTTTCAGCATGAGGAAAATGATGAAGAGTTACTGATAATGGAGTTTCAGCAACGGAAGGGAAAGGGCGAAACAAGTGCTGGACGTAGTTGTTTCGGCACTGAAAATGGTGAGGGAAAGACGGACTGGAATGTTTTGGGAGTGGGAAGAATGAAAAAGTGTTGAACAATGGTGTTTTAGCATCGGGAAAACTGATGAAGGGTTGCTGGCAACGGTGTTTCAGCAACGGGAAAAAAATGAAAAGTTGCTGATAATGGTGTTTCAGCAACAGAAGGGAGAAGGGCGAAACAAGTGTTGGACGGAGTTGTTTCGACAATGAAAATGGTGAGGAAAAGACGAAATGGAATGTTTTGGGAGTGGGAAGAATGAAAAAGTGTTGAACAGTGGTGTTTCAGCATCGGGAAAAATGATGAAGGGTTGCTGGCAACGGTGTTTCAGCAACAGGAAAAAATGAAAAGTTGCTGGTAATGGTGTTTCAGCAACAGAAGGGGAAAGGCGAAACAAGTGTTGGACGGGGTTGTTTCGGCAATGAGAATGATGAGGAAATGGCGAACTGATAAAAAGGTTGCCGAGCCATGATGGGGAAAACGGTGTGGGTTTGGTGTTTCAGTAATGAAGGAAAGGGGGCGGATTGCTGACAGTGGTGGAGATAAGTCAAGAGTGTTGAAACGATGGTGTTTCAGCATCGGAAGAAATCATCAGTGCTCATCAGTGGTGTTTCAGCATCGTGAAAGCTTATCTCTTTGAAGTAGGATCGTCCTCTCCTAGTGGTTGTGCTTCGATCGGGATTCTGCAAAAATCGACTGTAGCAAGGTATTTCTTGACAGGGATTATTGGAAAACAAAATCTAATCTAATCTAATACTAAAGAAAATCAATCTTAAAAGAATTAATTTCTATTAGGGGTAGAAACCCCCTCAACGAAAAGAAAATGGGCATCTGCCATGCATGTGGCCTTAAAATCTTCTTTAGAAATAGGTCGCTGGTACAGACGGAGCCGATGACCATTTACAAGTAATGGAGTTCTGGAGTCATCGATTGTGAGGAGCCTTACTGTTCCATTGGGAAAAACTGTGTCTACTTCGTAAGGTCCAAGCCATCTTGTACGCAGTTTCCCTTGAAATTCTTTGAACCGGGAATCATACAGTAGGGCCCAATTACCTTTTTGGAACTGCTTGTTCTTGATATTTTTGT
>JASDQU010010478.1:169122-214088 GCA_032191745.1 Picea mariana | reverse complement strand
CAGTATCGCAGTAAAAGTGAGACCCAGAAAATTTCCTGGTTGTGAAATTTATTAGTGTTAGAATTGATTTCCTTGGAAGGTCTGGCCGAATTTCCAGTCAGAATGAGCCACGTTATAAGAAGTAATGGTGTGGCCACTGCTGGATGTAACCTGAAAGGATAGGGCCTGCCCCACGATATTCGCATTGCACTGCCAGTTCTGCCCCCAGTTCCGCGTCAGAGGCAGCCAATCCGTGTTCGACCCTTTCACCATCACCTCTGAAACGTCCCCATCTCCGCCCACGTTTGTAACCAGGATGAGGTAGAAGTAACGATTTCCATGAATGGTGAACCGTATTCCTCCTTCCTTCGCACACCGGACTCTGCATATACCATTATCACATTCAATCACATATAAACACAATATTTACTTCACAATTTCTTTGTGCGTTTTAGAAGCTTACCTTCTGTATTGGACTGGCACGATTCTGGCCTTCCAGATGCCGATCTGTTCAAAAGCGGGCATCGCCATGTGGAAATGCTCGCGAGGAGGATTGCACCAGCCGCCATCGTCGTTGGGGAGGGCGTAATTCGGCGGGCAGAAATTAGTAGCCGTGATAACAACAGACGGACTGTTGGGCAGACACCATTGTGGATCATCAACACACTTAATCTCAAAGCACGCGCCGCAGGCCGCCCCACTGTCGAACAGAGCAGTGCTGAGTGCAGCGGTGTTGCTGCCATATCCTCGACTGTATAAGTTCCCGTACCCACAAGCACCAGCTGCAACATTAAACGCGCATCAATAAATCAATATGATTAAACATTCATGGAGAGCTTATAAGCACCTACTGGGTGTCATGATGAAAAAACTCGGAGGTCTCGGCTTAATTAGTACCCATGGTTCCCACAGCATCTCCTCGTCCATAGAAGGTGGCGTGAGCAGAGTTCCAAGTGCCATTGCAATCGTCAGCAGCAACCAGCTTATGAGCAAAGATAATAGCTACTACTATCAAAACACCCGGAAATGTAGACTTCGTTGGACTCTTCATCCTGCAAACAGCACTGCAAAATGAACACTGAAGCAGCTGACTAGGGCAGTCTCCACTATATATATATATATAAAATGTCCTCTGTATTAACTGTCGTGGCGAGTTTCAAATGAAGAAGAAATTCAAAGCCGAGGACGCCACGGGGAGACCCCACGGACCAGCCTTTCGGTTGTGGCTGTTAGACACTCACACTAAACCTCCTCTCTGTCATATAATTATTTTGTATCCCTCCATTTATAATTTGGTTTTATTCCAAAGAGAAAAAGAAAAAGTACTATTCAATAATGTTCATATCAAACTTGTACATCAAAGGAAAGGGAATGATACATGAGCAAAAGATGTAAGTAAGTAATGTTCAATACCAAACTTCCATATCAATGAAAGGGAATAATATCATTCAAGCAAAGATGTAATTTGGAGTGAGGGAACTTAAATTGAGTGGGACCATTATATTCTTTTGTCCTTTTAGTTCCTATTCCACATACCCTCTTTCCTTGCTGCCATGAAAACTTTATCTTTAACCTTTTGGTTCTTATCCATATACCCTCTTTACTTGTTACCATGAAAACTTCTCTTTAACTTTACTTCGTGAAGAGGACCACCATTCCAATCAAATAAAGAAAAAAGAATATCGAATATTCCTAGCAAATTTGTTAAGGTATCCCTCTTTATCAAAAGATAATGAACACATGGATGATACCTTCTCAAAGTCGCAATCAAAACTCTTATTCTCAAGGGGATGATACCTTTTCAAAGAAGCAATCAAGTTCTTTATTTTAACATTGTATTTATTTTTATTAAATTCTGGTTATTTTTCTTAGATTTTTCTTATTATTATTGTCTTTTAAAGTCAAGCTTTATTTATTATCATTGTGTTTGAGAATCGAGGCTTATGCACACTCGTTAAAAAGGAAGAGGTTTGGCAAGTAGTGAGAGATTTTCTAAAAGGTAAACCTTGAGGTTAGTGGTTTCTTCTGCAATTTTTCTATCTTTTTGGAATATTGTCAACCATGATACTTGGCAAGTTGTGGAAGGATTTCATTGAAGTCATACTATTCTAAAGGGCATTTAATGTCATATGTTGTCACTCTTGTTACCATGGTTTCAAAGGTTCTTAATCTTCATCAGCTTTACCATATCATTAAATATGTCATACTATTGTTGGAAGAATGATGAGATAAGTTTAGTACACATTTAGTATTGAATTCCTCCCCTTGTAGGGTGTCTTGGATTCTTACAAACAATAGATGAAAGGGTTATTTTTGTAAATCATATGTAGAATAAGCAATTTTTCTTCAAATGTAAATGAGGGCAGCATGAAATGGGAAAAGATTACCTCCACTTGAAAATTCCTTGATTTTTAACTTCCTGTGTGGTTACAGTTAGTTGAGAGGAGGAATAGTGAACTCTCTATTGAATCCAAGCCCTTGCACACAAACAAACATAACATACCTTACATAGATATTTAAAAAAAACAATGGAAAACTTGCATAACAAACCCAATAACCTATTTCAAATTCTATCAGACAAAGCAAAAAAACATAAAATAGGCTAAAAATTATGGTGGTAGAAAAAACAATATTTTATTTAACAAAGAGGAAGGTGATTACAATGGAGCTCCCAATGAGTATGACCACGTGGTCCCTTAATCTTCCTCTTCCCTAGGTTCATCCTTCTAGCTTATTTATTCTCTTTCTTAGAAAGTTAATGTGATCTTGATGCATGCAAATCCTCCCAGGAAAGTGCGGCAAGGGAAGTAATGGCTCTCTCTGTTATGCAACATCATAACGATGCATAAAACTGAATACATAGAATAGTTACCCAAACCTTGTATTTATAGGTTTTTTGGTTCATGAACCTTCTCAGAGAAGCTCCCAAGGAAGATCATACTCATCTAGGATGCCCTCTTGCGGTAGTCACCTTGATTCATACCTTCCAAGACCTATTCACGGACCTTTTGATATTTCATGTGTCATTTGACAATTGTATTGTTACTTTCAAAAATCAACAAAGTTACTAATCAATGTACCAAATTGTCAACACAATTTTCAAAGAAATAGTCATGTCGAATGGAAAACTTGGGGAATAATTTAACAAATTAACCTTTAGGAGGTGTAATTATATCTTTTTTGAACATTTTTCTAAGGCTCTCCATGTTATAATAGTTGTTGATGTATGTTGATTGGTGATTTTATTAATGGATGAGATTTGGTCATGTGACTACTTTGGTGCTCTAACATATGCCCCCTTATGGGTGAGGTTAGGAGAGAAGCCTATTGTAATGTTCCTGACTTGGCTAGTCTAGGAAGCGCTGCTAATGTGTGTGGAGGATTAATCGTTTACATCATATAAATGATCATACAAATAACAAATGCGACAAAGGACTGTAAAGTTTATATTATGATATCTATGCGGAGTACAAAGACCGAATGTGGCTAAATAAAATGAATCTCTCAGCTAGATCAAAAGATAAAAGGATCTTAGCTGGAATACAATAAGCAAACTAAATGATAATACCCAATAATAGATGAGCACTGCGGGATCAATGGATGAGATGGAACTATGGCAGCTCGTACGGTAACTACTGGAAGTCTGGAAAGTTTTCCCTGGTGGTTATACCTCTCGAAATGGCCTGGAAATTGTCTCAAATGGTGCGCCCTGCTCTAGCTCACAGGCCTAGTAACTGACTGGCCCCTCTGCTGGTGGGTCTGGACCCCGAATGGATCCCCCTGTGGAAATGCGCCCCTCTCTCACTGGAAAAATGTGTCTTAGTGATTCCACCATCAAAATCGGCCAAGATGTATCTCAAAATGATCGCCTTGGTCTACTGGGAAATGGGTCGGAAGGGTTTCCCTGAATCTGATCTGATGCTCACTCAGGAACCCTCGAATGTGTCCGCTAAAAGTGTCGCACTTCCAAGTCTGGAAAATGTGCCCTAGATGATTCCTCCATTAGAATCTGATGATGAACCAAGAAAAAGATGTGCCTTACCTTCCTCTCAACTCGGTCGGAGGGGAATCTCTGAACTCTCCCTATATGGGACAAATCGATTCCTTGAACCTCCTTAGAAGCTGCACCCTCACCCTAGATAAGTTTGCCCTTGCTACTGGACCCTACGTAACTATTGCTGAAGAATGATGGAAGACCTGTGTGATCTTCTCGGTCACTATGGTGTGTCTCTCAACACCGAAATCAACCAACTGGTGTCTTCCTCCTGGAATCCACTAAACTATCTCTTCTGAGATACACCTCTCTCTCCTTAATGATAAGTCATAATACGTATAATGATGAATTAGGTCGTTGTCTCTTCTCTTATAGCTTTCCAAAACCCAAATTCACTGTTGACTTCTAATTTTAGCTCATTTGTTCTATTTTTAGCTCATAATGACTTAAAAGTGATTTTAACCATTTTTAGTTCAATGTCACTTTCCAAACATAACACATTTCACTAGAGTGACCTCTAGTAACCCTGTTTACCCCTTTTCTATCCCTGGCTATAGTCTAACTGTTAATGTTTAAGCCATTATTATAGATGTTTGCATTTCATTAGATAACAATAGCATAATCCAAGATCACTGAGAAATACACAATCACAAGAGACACAACATTTATCCCGGGAAACCCTCTAGGGGAATAAAACCTAGCAAAACTTCCTTAATACAAATAGTCAATACAATGTCAAGAGATCTCTTTTGCCAATACAAAAAGTCCTCTCCTAGATATGCACCTCTCTCTCTCTCCTTCTTCTCTGGTAACATATCAGAACTTGTCTCTCAAACTGAGCAAGTGAGTTGTGTCTAAGTGAGGTGCTAGCCTCCTTTATTTATACAAGTCTGGCACGTGTGAAGTGTCTTTTCACTGGCAGGGCCGACTTCTCAAACTGGGTGGGTAAACCCACCTTTATTATATTTCTGGGTCTCTTTAATATCTGTTGGGGAAGACTTCTTATTCTGCCTATTACAATTGTCTTTTGACCAATCCGCAAAACGGGATTTAATCCTATTACAATAACCGACATGATCAATCCACAATGGGGATTGATCCTATGAATAATATATCAATAATAATAAGAATACTCTTTGCAATTGCATTATTTCAACACTCCCCCTTAACAAGAAGGGTATTCTTCAGTAGCATCATGTGAGAGAGAGAGTGTTTATGGATAAATTCATGAGTGCGGACACAGACCAATCTCCCCAGATCCACCTGGATCTGGAACAAAACGTGACAGAATACTACTCTTTCCCTAGATCTAGATATTGAATGAACTAAGAGAAATGGATGGTGGACATACCTTATGAACGCTCTCCTTTAATCTCTGTTGTTCCTTGCTCTTCTCCGATGCTCTTGTGTTGTTCCAATCACAACAACACAAACCAATCATAGCAAAGGCATTAATATATTCAATACCTAATCTATACATGTGATCAAGGAATCATGTAATAAGATGACATCATCATTATGGGAAAGGGACATATTCATGTATTGCATTAACTGAAAGAGAAATATACAACCTGAGCCTTGATGTCGTAGATCTCCTTTCGATGGCTCCTAGCTCTGACACACACACTTGCTCATGCATGAAGAAGTTCAACCACATATGATTACTTGTTGTCTCTTGCTGCTGTAGTTTCAATCCTCCATACAGTCTTGCATAAGTTCTCCAATCAATCTCTAGCTAGCTTGCTTCTTCTTCTTGTTCTTAACCATTTCCATAAGTAATCTCCTCAATATATAGGAGAAGATTGATTAGTTACTTGTATAGGGAATGATCCCAAGATATCTGGAAAGTCAGTATTTTGCCAACCATTCAAACTCCAACTCACCCTTCTAGAAGATTCCTTCTAGAAGGATCGAGAACTTATTCATTTTCTTCCTTTAGAAACATGTCCGCACCCTAACCATTGACACAGTGCGGAAAGTCCGTAGTCAAGCTGAATGCAGCATGCGGGAATTAAGGGTTCTCGCAGGAGAGTATATATGCAGCCTGCGAACTATTTTCAAAATATGATTTTGAGAAAATGACAAGTGTAACCTTCTTCAGGAAAATGTTCTTAATGAAGAGTTTGATCTTCCATCATCATGACATAATCATAATATCATCTTGATAACCAAAAATGTGGATAACAGAGAGGACAACATCATCAACAACATCAAGTGGGTGAGAGGACAACATCATCAATGTCATCTTGGAACACTGGCTAGCATATCTATAAATCATCAAAAATTTTCTTCATCGGCAACATCATCATTCTAAAAGGAATGCCATCATCATCTACATCAATATGTATTAGTATAAAAACTGATACATCATCATCATCACAACACAATGTTGGCTCATCATAATACAAGACTGGCTTTACAACACAGTTGTCAAGATGGAAGCTCAGTACTTGTCTCATCTCAATGTCTTTCTTTACGTCATAGCACTCAGGCTGAAAGCAAGATACTAGACTGGATTTACATCACAACTATCAAGTTGGAAGCATAGTACTAGTCTCATCTCATTGTCTTGCTTTGCGTCACAACACTCAAGATGGAAGCAAGATACTAGATTGGCTTTACGTCACATCCATCAAGCTGGAAGCAAAGTACTAGTCTCATCTCTTTGTCTTGCTTTACGTCACAACACTCAAGATGGAAGAAAGATACTCCTCCTGCTTTACGTCACAACCATCCGGTCGGAAGCAGGATACTAGACTGGTTTTACGTCACAACTATCCAACCGGAAGCTCAGTGCTAGTCTCATCATATCATCTTGCTTTACGTAGGACAACTAGGTCAGAAGCAAGGAACATCTCATCTTGCTTTACGTATGAAAACTAGGTTAGAAGCAAGGAACATCTCATCTTGCTTTATGTCTCAAAACTAGGTCAGAAGCAAGGAACATCTCATCTTGCTTTACGTCTGACAACTGGGTTAGAAGCAAGGAACGCATCTCATCTTTCTTTACATATGACAACTGGGTCATAAGCAAGGAACACATCATCTTTCTTTACGTCTGACAACTAGGTCAGAAGCAAGGTACACGTCCTCCTTTACGTCACAACCACAAGGTCAGAAGCAGGGAATATCTCATCACAACAACTACTCTCCCTTTCAACGAAGATCCTTTCGGACTATGCCAAGCTTATCTCGGAAGTACTCAAACTTCACACGAGATAGGGGCTTGGTCAACATGTCAGCAACCTGTTCATCCGTGCTAATGTATTGGAGATTTAAGGCTCCTCTCTGTACCATGTCATATATGTAATGATAACGGATCTCTATGTGCTTCGACCTATCGTGGAATATAGGATTCTCTATCATTTTTATGCAGCACTAGATGTCACATAGAATCAAGGTTGCTCTCATATCTAAGTCAAATAGGCCAGTCAACAACTTTTGAATCCATATAGCTTCGTGGCTAGAAGAACATGCAACAATGTATTATGCTTCCACTGTGCTGAGAGAAATACTAGATTGCTTCCTACTTTGCCATGAGATCATAGCTGATCCCAAACTGAAACAACATTCTGAACTTCTTTTCCTGTCAGAAACACTTCCTACCCAATCTGCATCAATATATCCACTCAATGTGAAATCATGATCTTTGTCATAGATGAGACCATAATCTATTGTACCTTTAAGGTACCTCATCACATGTTTTGCAACCACTAGGTGAACAGCTCTGGGTTCTACCAGAAACTGACTCAAGGTGTTCACAGAAAAACAAATGTATGGTCCGGTGTTCATCAGGTACATCAACGATCCAATAATCTGTCTATACAATGTGGCATCAATCAATTCTGACGAAGTATCGACCACCAACGTTAGCTTCGCTTCCATGGGTGTATTCATGGGCTTGCATTCCAACATGTCGAATCTCTTCAAGATTTCGACTGTATACTTCCCTTGGTTAAGGAAGATCCTCTCAGGACTCTAACATTCCTCAAGACCTAAGAAATAATGCATTAGGCCAAGGTATTTCATTTCAAATTCTGAGGCAAGTCTCTTTTTACATTTAGTGATGAGCTTTTCTTCTCCAGTTAAGAATAAGTCATCTACATATAGCAGTAAGATTACTGGCTCATTATTCATGATTTTGAAGTAGAGATTTGAGTCTGCTTTACTCTTGGTAAATCCTAAGCTCGTCAAGAAACTGTCTATACGGCCATACCAAGCTCTAGGAGCTTGTTTCAATCTATATAAGGATTTCTTCAATCTACAGACATGAGACTTCTTGTCTTCAACCTCAAATCTTTAAGGTTTCTCTATATACACTTCCTCTTCAATGACATCTTTTAGGAAAGCTGTCTTCACGTCTATCTGGTGCAGCTTCCACTTCATCTTAGATGCAAGAGCTATGATGGTCCTAATCAAAGTGTATCTGGCCATAGGAGCGAATGTCTCTTCATAGTCAATTCTTTCCTCCTGGGAAAAGCCACGAGCGACAAATCTTGCTTTATACTTCTTAGAAAGTTAATGTGATCTTGATGCATGCAAATCCTCCCAGGAAAGTGCGGCAAGGGAAGTAATGGATCTCTCTGTTATGCAACATCATAAGGATGAATAAAAATCAATACATAGAACAGTTACCCAAGCCTTGTATTTATAGGTTTTTTGGTTCATGAACCTTCTCATAGAAGCTCCCAAGGAAGATCATACTCATCTAGGATGCCCTCTTGCGGTAGTCACCCCAATTCATACCTTCCAAGACCTATTCACGGGCCTTTTGATATTTCATGTGTCATTTGACAATTTTATTTTCACTTTCAAAAATCGACCAAAGTTACTAATAAATGTACCAAATTGTCAACACAATTTTCAAAGAAATAGTCATGTCGAATGGAAAACTTGGGGAATAATTTAACAAATTAACCTGCTGGAAGTATGGAAAGTTTTCCCTGGCGGTTATACCTCTCGAAATGGCCTAGAAATTGTCCCAAATGGTGCACCCTGCTCTATCTCACAGTCCTAGTAACTGACTGGCCCCTTTGCTGGTGGGTCTGGACCCCGGATGGATCCCCATGGGGGAATGCGCCCCTCTCTCACTAGAAAAATGCATCCTAGTGATTCCACCATCGGAATCGGCCGAGATGTATCTCAAAATGATCGCCTTGGTCTCTAAGAAATGGGTCAGAAGGGTTTCCCTGAATATGATTTGATGCTCACTCGTGAACCCCCGAATGTGTCCGCTAAAAGTGTCGCACTTCCAAGTCTGGAAAATGCACCCCAGATGATTCCTCCGTCAGAATCTGACGAGGAACTAGGAAAAATATGTGTCTTGCCTTACTCTTAACTGGGTCAAAGAGGAATCTCTAAACTCTCCCTATATTGGACAAATCGATTCCCTAAACCTCCTCAGGAGTTGCACCCTCACCCTGGATAAGTGTGCCCTTGCTGCTGGACCCTACGTAACTATTGTTGAAGAATGATGGAAGACATGTGTGATCTTCTCGATCACTAGGGTGTGTCTCTCAACACCGAAATCAACCAACTTGTGTCTTCCTCCTGGAATCCACTGAACTATCTCTCCTGATATACGCCTCTCTCTCCTTAATGACAAGTCATAATCTGTATAATGATGAATTAGGTCACTGACTCTTCTCTTATAGCTTTCCAAAACCCAAATTCACTGTTGACTTATAATTTTAGCTCATTTGTTCTATTTTTAGCTCATAATGACTTAAAAGTTCTTTTAACCATTTTTAGCTCAATGTCACTTTCCAAACATAACACCTTTGATTGGAGTGACCTCTAGTAACCCTGTTTACCCCTTTTCTATCCCTGGATATAGTCTAACTGTTAATGTTTAAGCCATTATTATAGATGTTTTCATTTCATTAGATAACAATAGCATAATCCAAGATCACTGAGAAATACACAACCACAAGAGACACATCATTTATCTTGGGAAACCCTCTAGGGGAAGAAAACCCAGCAAAACTTCCTTAATATAGATAGCCAATACAATGTCAAGAGATCTCTTATGCCAATACAAAAAGTCCTCTCCTAGATATGCGCCACTCTCTCTCTCCTTCTTCTCTGGTAACAGATCAAAACTTGTCTCTCAAACTGAGCAAGTGAGTTGTGTTTAAGTGAGGCACTAGCCTCCTTTATTTATAAAAGTCTGGCATGTGTGAAGTGTCTCTTCACTAGAAGGGCCGACTTCTCAAACTGGGTGGGTAAACCCACCTTTATTATATTTCTGGGTCTGTTTAATATCTATTGGGGAAGACTTCTTATTCTGCCTATTAAAATTGTCTTTTGACCAATCCGCAAAAGGGGATTTGGTCCTATTACAATAACCGACATGATCAATCCACAATGGGGATTGATCCTATGAATAATATATCAATAATAATAGGAATACTCTTTGCAGTTACATTATTTCAACACTCCCCCTTAACAATAAGGGTATTCTTCAGCAGCATCATGCGAGAGAGAGAGGACAACATCATCAACAACATCAAGTGGGTGAGAGGACAACATCATCAATATCATCTTGGAACACTCGTTGGTGTATCAATAAATCATCGAAAGTTTTCTTCATCGGCAACATCGTCATTCTAAAAGGAATGCCATCATCATCTACATCAATATGTATTAGTATAAAAACTGGTACATCATCATCATCACAACACAATGTTGGCTCATCATAATACAAGACTGGATTTATGTCAAAACTGTCAAGTTGGAAGCTCGGTACTTGTCTCATCTCAATGTCTTTCTTTACGTCACAACACTCGGGCTGGAATAAAGATACTAGAATGGCTTTACATCACAACTATCAAGATGGAAGCATAGTAATAGTCTCATCTCATCGTCTTGCTTTACGTCACAACACTCAAGCTGGAAGCAATATACTAGACTGGCTTTACGTCACAGCCATCAAGATGGAAGCAAAGTATTAGTCTCATCTCGTCGTCTTGCTTTACATCACAACACTCAAGCTAGAAGCAAGATACTCGTCCTGATTTACATCACAACCATCTGGTTGGAAGCAGGATACTAGACTGGCTTTACGTCACAACTATCCAACCGGAATCTCAGTGATAGTCTCATCATATCATCTTTCTTTACGTCTGACAACTAGGTCAAAAGCAAGGAACATATCATCTTGCTTTACGTCTGACAATTAGGTCAGAAGCAAGGAACATCTCATCTTTCTTTACATCTGACAACTAGGTCAGAAGCAAGGAACATCTCATCTTGCTTTACAGCTGACAACTAGGTCATAAGAAAGGAACATCTCATATTGCTTTATGTCTGACAACTGGGCCAGAAGCAAGGAACACATCTCATCTTTCTTTACGTCTGACAACTGGGTCATAAGCAAGGAAGACATCATCTTTCTTTATGTCTGACAACTAGGTCAGAATCAAGGTACACGTCCTGCTTTACGTCACAACCACAAGGTCAGAAGCAGGGAATATCTCATCACAACAACTACTCCCCCTTTCGAGGAAGGTCCTTTCGGACTATGCCAAGCTTATCTCGGAAGTACTCAAACTTCACATGAGATAGGGGCTTGGTCAACATGTCAGCAACCTGTTCATCTGTGCTAATGTACTGGAGATTTAAGTCTCCTCTTTGTACCATGTCATAGATGTAATGATAACATATCTCTATGTGCTTCGACCTATCATGGAATACAGGATTCTCTATCATTTTTATGCAGCACTGGTTGTCACATAGAATCAAGGTTGCTCTCATATCTAAGTCAAATAGGTCGGTCAACAACTTTCAAAGCCATATAGCTTCATAGCTAGCAGAACATGCAACAATGTATTCTGCTTCCACTGTGCTGAGAGAAATACTAGATTGCTTCCTACTCTGCCATGAGATCATAGCTGATCCCAAACTGAAACAACATTCTAAAGTGCTTTTCCTGTCAGAAACACTTCCTACCCAATATGCATCAGTATATCCACTCAATGTGAAATCATGATCTCTGTCATAGCTGAGACCATAATCTATTGTACATTTAAGGTACCTCATCACATGTTTTGCAACCACTAGGTGAACACGTCTGGGTTCTACCAGAAACTAACTAAAGGTGTTCACAGAAAAAAAAATGTTTGGTTTGGTGTTCATCAGGTACATCAACGATCCAATAATCTGTCTATATATTGTGGCATCAATGTATTCTGACGAAGTATCAACCACCAGCGCCAGCTTCGCTTCCATGGGTGTATTCATGGGCTTGCATTCCAACATGTCAAATCTCTTCAAGATTTCGACTGTATACTTCCCTTGGTTAAGGAAGACCCTCTCAGGACTCTGCCATACCTCAAGACCTAAGAAATAATGCATTAGGCCAAGGTATTTCATTTCAAATTCCGAGGCAAGTCTCTTTTTACATTTAGTGATGAGCTTTTCTTCTCTAGTTAAGAATAAGTCATCTACATATAGCAGTAAGATTACTGGCTCATTATTCATGATTTTGAAGTAGAGATTTGAGTCTGCTTTACTCTTGGTAAAGCCTAAGCTCATCAAGAAACTGTCTATATGGCCATACCAAGCTCTAGGATCTTGTTTCAATCCATATAAGGATTTCTTCAATCTACAGACATGAGACTTCCTGTCTTCAACCTCAAATCCTTGAGGTTTCTCTATATACACTTCCTCTTCAATGACATATTTTAGGAAAGCTGTCTTCATGTCCATCTGGTGCAGCTTCCACTTCATCTTAGCTGCAAGAGTTATGATGTTCCTGATCAAAGTGTATTTAGCCATAGGAGTGAATGTCTCTTCATAGTCAATGCCTTCCTTATGGGAAAAGCCACGAGTGATAAATCTTGCTTTATACTTCTCAATACTTCCATCAGCAGCATGTTTTATTTTGAAGAGCCATATGGAGGATACCACATCTTTATTCTTCGGTCTGGGAACTATTTCCCATACTTCATTCTTCATTATGGATTGGTATTCCTCTGTCATGGTATCTGCCCATTCTTTCCTCTGAATGGCTTCTTCAAAGTAGGTAGGCTCCTCTTCTAGGAGATCACACATCAAAGCCGTATAATTGGAGAATGGATTTGGTCTTTTCACCTGTCTCGTAGTTCCTTGGGGAACACCGTACTTCTCTCCATCTTGAATAAGCTCTCTAGCCCAAGATGGATTTGTTTTATGGAGGATCATCATTTGAGGAGGTTCTTGCACTTCTACTATATCATGGTCTTCTAGAAGTTCCTCATCAGGGGAAGTTACGACTTCCCTCACTGGTTCTATCACTCTGGGAAACTCCCTCATTGCAGTATTGGGGATTACGGGTTCCTCTTCATATACCTCTTCAAGCTGGCATAGTTTAGATTTCTTGAGCGCATCTTCATCAAAGGTCACATCCCTGCTAATCTCAATGTGATGTTGACCTAGTATATAGATTCTGAAGGCCTTGGATACCTCACAGTATCCCACAAATATTCCCTTCTTTCCTGAAGGGTCCAACTTGTTTCTCTTTTCTTTAGGTATATGAATAAACACTGGACAACCAAATATTTTGAGATGGCTTACCTCTGGCTTCTTTCCAGTGAACATCTCTTCCGGTGTCTTGAGCCTAAGTTCACTATGGGACAATCGGTTCTGCACATAAATAGCTGCCATTGTTGCTTCTTCCCATAAGCATATAGGAAGATCTTGATCATGGATCATAGTCTTCACAACTTCCAGTATGGTTCTGTTCTTTCGTTCAGCTACACCATTTTGTTGGGGATTATAGGGAGTAGTGAGTTCCCTCTTGATCCCAAAATATTTGCAGAAGTTCACAAACTCTTTTGAGGTATATTCTCCTCCATTATATGACCTGAGTATCTTAATATTTCTTATAGAAAGGTTCTCTATCAAGGCTTTGAATTCCTTGAACTTACTGAACACTTCAAATGTATCCAGGTCTTATGAGAATAATCATCAATGAATGATACATAGTATGCATACCCACTAATGGAGGACGATGGCATTGGGCCACATACATCTGAATGAATGAGTTCTAGGACTCCTTTTGCCTTGTTTTCCCTCTTCGGAAACAAGTTCTTGATGTTCTTCCCTTGTGCACATCCATTGCATACACCTTCATGGTCACCTTTGAGTTCTGGTAAACCTGTGACCGCTTTGCATATGTATGGTAGTGCCTTGTAGTTAATGTGAGATAATCTTCTATGCCAAAGTTCACATGGATTCTTCAATGGCGTGGGTCATGGCAGCTTATGAGTGAGCCTTTAGCTTATGCAAGCCACCTTCTTCTTTTCCAATGATGATTGCTTCATTTATGGTCTCTCCTTTAGCACGTTGCCTTCTGCAACCTTCACTATAGCTTCCTCAAGTTTATTACATGTGACCTAGAGAAAGGTCAACAAAACAACAAGAAAGAATAATATCCTTCTAAGGCTCTCCATGTTATAATAGTTGTTGATGTATGTTGATTGGTGATTTTATTAATGGATGATATTTGGTCAAGTGACTACTTTGGTTCTCTTAAATATGCCCCCTTCTGGGTGAGGTTAGGAGAGAAACCTATTGTAATGTTCCTGACTTGGCCAGTCTAGGAAGCACTGCTAATGTGTGTGGAGGATTAATCGTTTACAGCATATAAATCATCATACAAATAACAAATGCGACAAAGGACTTCAAAGTTTATATTATGATATCTATGTGGAGTACAAAGGCCGAATGTGGATAAATAAAATGAATCTCTCAGCTAGATCAAAAGATAAAAGGATCTTAGCCGGAATAGAATAAGCAAACTAAATGATAATACCCGATAATAGATGAGCACTACGGTATCAATGGATGAGATGGAACTATGGCAACTCGTACAGTAATTGTTGAAAGTCTGGAAAGTTTTCTCTAGCGGTTATACCTCTCAAAATGGCCTGGAAACTATCCCAAATGGTGCGCCCTACTCTAGCTCATAGGCCTGGTAATTGACCGACCCCTCTGCTGGTGGGTCTAGACCCCAGATGGATCCCCCAAGGGAAATGTTCCCCTCTCTCACTGGAAAAATTTGTCCTAGTGATTCCACCGTTGGAATCGGACAAGATGTATCTCAAAATGATCGCCTTGGTCTACTGGGAAATGGGTCAGAAGGGTTTCCCTGAATCTGATCTGATGCTCACTCGGGAACCCCCGAATGTGTCCGTTAAAAGTTTCGCACTTCCAAGTCTGGAAAATGCACCCCAGATGATTCCTCTGTCAGGATCTGACGAGGAACCAGGAAAAAGATGCACCTTGCCTTCCTCTCAACTGGGTCGAAGGGGAATCTCTGAACTCTCCCTGTATAGGACAAATCGATTCCCTGAACCTCCTTAGGAGCTGCATCCTCACCCTGGATAAGTGTGCCCTTACTGTTGGACCCTACGTAACTATTGTTGAAGTATGATGGAAGACCTGTGTGATCTTCTTGGTCACTAGGGTGTGTCTCTCAACACTGAAATCAACCAAATGGTGTCTTCCTCCTGGAATCCACTGAACTATCTCTCCTGAGATATGCCTCTCTCTCCTTAATGACAAGTCATAATCTGTATAATGATGAATTAGGTCGTTGAATCTTCTCTTATATCTTTCCAAAACCCAAATTCACTGTTGACTTCTAATTTTAGCTCATTTGTTCTATTTTTAGCTCATAATGACTTAAAAGTGCTTTAAACCATTTTTAGCTCAATGTCACTTTCCAAACATAACACCTTTGACTGGAGTGACCTCTAGTAACCCTTTTTACCCCTTTTCTATCCCTAGCTACAATTTAACTGTTAATGTTTAAGCCATTATTATAGATGTTTGCATTTCATTAGATAACAATAGCATAATCCAAGATCACTGAGAAACACACAATCACAAGAGACACATCATTTATCTTGGGAAACCCTCTAGGGGAAGAAAACCCAGCAAAACTTCCTTAATATAGATAGCCAATACAATGTCAAGAGATCTCTTATGCCAATACAGAAATTCCTCTCCTAGATATGCGCCACTCTCTCTCTCCTTCTTCTCTGGTAACAGATCAGAACTTGTCTCTCAAACTGAGAAAGTGAGTTGTGTCTAAGTGAGGTGCTAGCCTCCTTTATTTATACAAGTCTGGCACGTGTGAAGTGTCTCTTCACTGGCAGGGCTGACTTCTAAAACTGGGTGGGTAAACCCACCTTTATTATATTTCTGGGTCTCTTTAATATCTTTTGGGGAAGACCTCTTATTCTGCCTATTACAATTGTCTTTTGACCAATCCCCAAAAGGGGATTTGGTCCTATTACAATAACCGACATGATCAATCCACAATGGGGATTGATCTTATGAATAATATATCGATAATAATAAGAATACTCTTTGCAGTTACATTATTTCAACACTCCCCCTTAACAAGAAGGGTATTCTTCAGCAGCATCATGCGAGAGAGAGAGAGGACAACATCATCAACAACATCAAGTGGGTGAGAGGACAACATCATCAATATCATCTTGGAACACTGGCTGGCATATCTATAAATCATCGGAAGTTTTCTTCATCGACAACATCATCATTCTAAAAGGAATGCCATCATCATCTACATCAATATGTATTAGTATAAAAACTGATACATCATCATCATCACAACACAATGTTGGCTCATCATAATACAAGACTAGATTTATGTCATAGCTGTCAAGATGGAAGCCCAATACTTGTCTCATCTCAATGTCTTTCTTTGCATCACAACACTCAGGCTGGAAGCAAGATACCAGACTGGATTTACATCACAACTATCAAGCTGGAAGCACAATACTAGTCTCATCTCATTCCCTTGCTTTACGTCACAACACTCAAGTTGGAAGCAAGATACTAGACTGGCTTTACATCATAGCCATCAAGCTGGGAGAAAAGTACTAGTCTCATCTTTTCATCTTGCTTTACGTCACAACACTCAATATGGAAGCAAGATACTCATCCTACTTTACGTCACAACCATCCGGTCGGAAGTATGATACTAGACTGGCTTTACGTCACAACTATCCAACCGGAAGCTCAGTGCTAGTCTCATCATATCATCTTGCTTTACGTCTGACAACTAGGTCAGAAGCAAGGAACATCTCATCTTGCTTTACGTATGACAACTAGCTCAGAAGCAAGGAACATCTCATCTTGCTTTACGTCTGACAACTAGGTTAGAAGCAACATCTCATCTTGCTTTACATTTGACAACTAGGTCAGAAGAAAAGAACACATCTCATCTTTCTTTATGTATGACAAATGGGTCATAAGAAAGGAACACATCATCTTGCTTTACGTCTGAAAACTAGGTCATAAACAAGGTACACGTCTTGCTTTATGTCACAACCACAAGGTCAGAAGTAGGAAATATCTCATCATAGCAACTACTCCCCCTTTCGAGGAAGGTCCTTTCGGACTATGCAAAGCTTATCTCAGAAGTATTCAAACTTCACACGAGATAGGGGCTTGGTAAACATGTTAACAACCTGTTCATCCATGCTAATGTACTGGAGCTTTAAGGCTCCTCTATGTACCATGTCATAGATGTAATGATAATGGATCTCTATGTGCTTCGACCTGTCGTGGAATATAGGATTCTCTATCATTTTTATGCAGCACTGGTTGTCACATAGAATCGAGGTTGCTCTCATCTCTAAGTCAAATAGGTTGGTCAACAATTTTTGAAGCCATATAGCTTTGCAGCTAGCAGAACATGCAACAATGTATTCTGCTTCCACTGTGCTGAGAGCAATACTAGATTCCTTCCTACTTTTCCATGAGATCATAGTTGATCCCAAACTGAAACAACATTCTGAAGTGATTTTCCTGTCAGAAGCACTTCCTACCCAATCTACATCAGTATATCCACTCAATGTGAAATCATGATCTCTGTCATAGCTGAGACCATAATCTGTTGTGCCTTTAAGGTACCTCATCACATGTTTTGCAACCACTAGGTGAAAACGTCTGGGTTCTACCAGAAACTGACTCAAGGTTTTCATGGAAAAATAAATGTCTGGTCTAGTGTTCATCACGTACATCAATGATCTAATAATATTTCTATACAGTGTGGCATCAATCAGTTCTAACGAAGTATCGACCACCAATGTCAGCTTCACTTCCATGGGTGTATTCATGGGCTTGCATTCCAACATGTCGAATCTCTTCAAGATTTCGACTGTATACTTCCCTTGG
Source organism: Picea mariana (assembly GCA_032191745.1). Classification (NCBI taxonomy): domain Eukaryota; kingdom Viridiplantae; phylum Streptophyta; class Pinopsida; order Pinales; family Pinaceae; genus Picea; species Picea mariana. The sequence continues at coordinate 195,922 of JASDQU010010478.1, read as the reverse complement.
TTAAGGAAGATCCTCTCAGGACTCTGACATACCTCAAGACCTAAGAAATAATGCATTAGGCCAAGGTCTTTCATTTCAAATTCCGGGGCAAGTCTCTTTTTACATTTAGTGATGATCTTTTCTTCTCTAGTTAAGAATAAGCCATCTACATATAGAAGTAAGATTACTGGCTCATTATTCATGATTTTGAAGTAGAGATTTGAGTCTGCTTTACTCTTGGTAAATCCTAAGCTCATCAAGAAACTGTCTATACGGCCATACCAAGCTCTAGGAGCTTGTTTCAATCTGTATAAGGATTTCTTCAATCTATAGACATGAGACTTCCTGTCTTCAACCTCAAATCCTTGAGGTTGCTCTATATACACTTCCTCTTCGATGACATCTTTTAGGAAGATTGTCTTCATGTCCATCTGGTGCAGCTTCCACTTCATCTTAGCTGCAAGAGCTATGATGGTCCTGATCAAAGTGTATCTAGTCATAGGAGCGAATGTCTCTTCATAGTCAATGCCTTCCTTTTGGGAAAAGCCACGAGTGATAAATCTTTCTTTATACTTCTCAATACTTCCATCAGCAGCATGTTTTATTTTGAAGAGCCATATGGAGGATACCACATCTTTATTCTTCGATTTGGGAACTATTTCCCATACTTCATTCTTCATTATGGATTGGTATTCCTTTGTCATGGTATCTGCCCATTCTTTCCTCTGAATGGATTCTTCAAAGTAGGTAGGATCCTCTTCTAGGAGATCACACATCAAAGCCGTATAATTGGAGAATGACTTTAGTCTTTTCACCTGTCTCGTAGTTCCTTGGGGAACACCGTACTTCTCTCCATCTTGAATAAGATCTCTAGCCCAAGATGGCTTTGTTTTATGGAGGATCACCATCTGAGGAGGTTCTTGCACTTCTACTATATCATGGTCTTCTAGAAGTTCCTCATCAGGGGAAGTTACGACTTCCTTCACTGGTTCTATCACTCTGGGAACCTCCCTCATTGCAGTATTGGGGATTACGGGTTCCTCTTCATATACCTCTTCAAGCTGGCATAGTTTAGATTTCTTGAGCGCATATTCATCAAAGGTCACATCCCTGCTAATCTCAATGTGATGTTGACCTGGTATATAGATTCTGAAGGCCTTGGATACCTCACAGTATCCCACAAATATTCCCTTATTTCCTGAAGGGTCCAACTTGTTTCTCTTTTCTTTAGGTATATTAATAAACACTGGACAACCAAATATTTTGAGATGGCTTACCTCTGGCTTCTTTCCAGTGAACATCTCTTCCGGTGTCTTGAGCCCAAGTGCACTATGGGACAATCCATTCTGCACATAAATAGCTGTCGTTGTTTCTTCTACCCATAAGCATATAGGAAGATCTTAATCATGGATCATAGTCTTCACAACTTCCAGTATGGTTCTGTTCTTTCGTTCAACTACACCATTTTGTTGGGGATTTTGGGGAGTAGTGAGTTCCCTCTTGATCCCAAAATATTTGCAGAAGTTCACAAACTATTTTGAGGTATATTCTCCTCCATTATATGCCCTGAGTATCTTAATCTTTCTTATAGAAAGGTTCTCTATCAAGGCTTTTAATTTCTTGAACTTACTGAACACTTCAAATGTATCCAGGTCTTATGAGAATAATCATCAATGAATGATACATAGTATGCATACCCACTAATGGAGGATGATGGCATTGGGCCATATACATCTGAATGGATGAGTTCTAGGACTCCTTTTGCCTTGTTGTCCCTCTTCGGAAACAGGTTCTTGATGTTCTTCCCTTGTGCACATCCATTGCATACACCTTCATGGTCACCTTTGAGTTCTGGTAAACCTGTGACCGCTTTGCATATGTATGGTAGTGCCTTGTAGTTGATGTGAGATATTCTTCTATGCCAAAGTTCACATGGATTCTTCAATGGCGTGGGTCATGGCAGCTTCTGAGTGACCCTTTAGCTTATGCAAGCCACCTTCTTCTTTTCCAATGATGATTCCTTCATGTATGGTCTCTCCTTTAGCACGTTGCCTTCTGTAACCTTCACTATAGCTTCCTAAGGTTTATTAAATGTGACCTAGAGCAAGGTCAACAAAACAACAAGAAAGAATAATATCCTTCTGATAATATAAAGCAATAGCATGAACAATCATCACAGTAGCTCCTTTAGAGATATCACTTATAATTTATTTGAAGCAAAGATTAAAGGTAAGGAATACAATACGAAATGAGGTCAACACTCTCATATTGTTGTGACTAAGCATTCTTCCATGGCAACCTGGAACTAACACACGAGGTTTCTCCTAGAGGAGGTGTTAGTTGTATCAGGCAAAGCATTTACCTCTATATGCTCACATGATATCAAGTATAATATTTTACGACGATTGCTATCTCAACTATCAACTTGTCATGTGTACTTTTGAATCTTATTTATCTTGATTAATCGAACCTAGAGCCTTGTCCTCAAGAATGAGTGTTGGCTTTTCTTCCAGGTCTCCTTCACTCAAGTGACGAGTGCTTTCTTCAACCTGTCTTCTGTATTGAGACAATACTCTATCTTGATATAAGGTTAGAGGATAAGCTCTATGATCAACTTTTAATCCTTCTAATAATTTGATCATAGCTTCAACATGCAACACTGATCAAGATAATGACAAATAGATGCATATCAGAATAGTCACACCTGGGTTGCATCATTCCTCTGAATGTGTTGGACCTTGAGATCCTTCTGGATCTATGGAAAGAGATCCCTTCTCCTGCAAATACTCTTTAGGGTTTAACCATTAAACATATGTGAGTACATACCTCTGATATCATTTGCAGGTAGTTGCTCTATCTGGTAGCAGTGGTAATCATTACCAACTCTGAAGAAAACTTCAAGGGTGATTGCAACCGGTTCTACTGTTGCAACTGCAACTTGTTCTGAAACTGCAACTGCAACTTAGGGTTTTATGAGGAAACCCTAATTTTTCAAACTTCAAATTTTGAAATTCTGATCCAAGGAATAGATGCGCTGAGCTGAGGTGAGTATGTTGGTGTAGTCAGAATTTCAAAAATCCAACTTTTACCCCCTCAAACTTGATCTGCGTATTTCTGGACTGGTGCTTCTGGTTTTCTGGTACTTCTGGTACCCTGGTTTTCTGGTACTTTGTGAAACTAGGGTTTCACTTTTTGAGAGATCTAGCCACTGAAAAGGTGCGTTGAAGGTGCCAAAATGATCCTTGGGGGAGGGCACACTTTTCTAGGTGATTTTGGGGCTGAAATACATTTCCAACAAAAAGCCCTAATTTTCATGTACGACAACAGTGACGTTTTTCATTTTTTCTCTTGTGAAAGATGCTCTCTTTAGCTTGTCTCTGATACCATGTTAATGTTTAAGCCATTATTATAGATGTTTGCATTTCATTAAATAAAAATAGCATAATCCAAGATCAATGAGAAATACACAATCACAAGAGACACAAAATTTATCCTGGGAAACCCTCTAGGGGAAGAAAACCTAGCAAAGCTTCCTTAATATAGATAGTGAATACAATGTCAAGAGATATCTTATGCCAATACATAAATTCCTCTCCTAGATATGTGCCACACTCTCTCTCCTTCTCCGGTAATAGATCAGAACTTGTCTCTCAAACTGAGAAAGTGAGTTGTGTCTAAGTGGGGCGCTAGCCTCCTTTATTTATACAAGTCTGGCATGTGTGAAGTGTCTCTTCACTGGCAGGGCTGAATTCTCAAACTAGGTGGGTAAACCCACCTTTATTATATTTCCGGGTCTCTTTAATATCTGCTAGGGAAGACTTCTTATTCTGCCTATTACAATTGTCTTTTGACCAATCCACAAAAGGGGATTTGGTCCTATTACAATAACCGACATGATCAATCCACAATGGGGATTGATCCTATGAATAATATATCAATAATAATAATAATACTCTTTGCAGTTACATTATTTCAACACTAATGAGGCAATTTAGACCATTAAGCCTCCTCTCTGGAGCTCTTATTTGGAAAGGGACATTACAGTCCTCCCTTCCCGAAATTTATTTTCCTCAATCAATACCAGCCCAAGGTGTTGCAACACCTGCTCACTCTCCCAAGTAGAATCCTCTACTAGAATCCCTCTCCATCTGATCAAACACTCTTTGATGACCCTGCTCCTCAGTTTCCACTCCCGAAACTCCAAAACCTCCTCTGGAACCAACTCCAACTATCCCTCCTCATCCAATGGGTGAATGATCTAGGTGGATATCAATGGCCACCCACCTCTTCCAATTGGATCAAAACAGTTTTCTAACAATTTTGGCAATTTACTATTTTTAGCAGTTTTAACTTCCGGGGCCATTTTGAGGGCCTAAATGAAGGTTTTTCGGGATCGATCTTCTCAATGAAATAAAAAGTCTTGATTGAGCCCCCAAAATGAATCTGCTCGATGATACCTTTCCAATGGGCTATCATATGCCTAAAACGGAGATTGTATGCAAAAGTTACAACCCCGAGAAGTTGATGTACTAACTTACCCAAACAGGGCCCACATGACTTTTGGCGCTTCATCTCCTAGGGTTAGGTTTTTGGATGTCTAGGGTTTTTGGCATTCGTTTTTATGGTAAAAATTCCTTTAGAGCCTCATTGTAATTATTTTCTGGCTAATGAGTCCAACATCACATCTCTTCTTAGAGATAAGCCGCCACCATTCCAGCAAGCTTGTTTCCGCTGCATTTTACAGTTTCAGCTTATTTCCTTATTGAATAGAAAACTAGTTTTACTGTATCTCTATTATTTTGTGTTAAGCACCTGTTAATAATCTGTATTCATTTCATTCTTCTCATAAAATCTGGATCAGTGGTATCAAAGAGGTCTACTCCATGTCGTCTTAATGCATGTCCCCAACAAGGTCAGAGTACAAAGAGTTGGGTCTCGAGATTGTTTCTCTTGAGGAAAAAATCTCTCGCACACCTAAGCGACCTCTCATAGCAGGGGAAAAGAAAGATGACAAGATAGGAGATCCTTTCAAACCATTGATTGAGGAATCCCTCATGCAACAAAGGAACGAGATGATGGATAGTTTCACACAAATCCTTCAACAAATCCCAACAGGTCATGTATCTTCTTCGAGCGGAGGTGCCACCCCCTTCAAGGTACAAATAAACTTCGATATTCCTATATTTGAAGGTCAGATAGACACAAATGCTATATACAAGTGTTTGAATCTACTAGAAATCTATTTTTCTGTCCATAACTTTTCGAATAGAGAAAAGATTACTTTTGTGCTCCTCAAAGCCATTCCCCATGTCAAAGATTGGTGGGAAACTTTCTGTGAGCAAAAGGAAATAGAGGAACCCTCATTATTTATAGTCACGTCCACATGGGATTCCTTCAGGGATTCTATTAAGAAAAAATACTACCCTGTTGGAAGTTATGACAACTTGTATACCAAATGGACCACACTGCGGCAAGAAAGAGACCAAGCAGTGCCAAATTTCACGAATATCTTTCATAACTTGCGCACTAAGATGGGTATCAAAGATTCGAAGCGACATCTGGTGCTCAAGTGTCATGGCACTCTGCATAGATACATCCAGACCAAAATTGAATTTTTGGACATCTCATCCTTGGGCACGACCTACCGATATGCCGTCAAAATCGAGTAGAAGCTCAAACAGAAGATGCGACAATTTGGGCCTGGGAACCCCTCACAAAAAATTCCAGGAAAGGGTGGCCCCAACCCATAGAAAAAAGGATAGAGAAAATATGGACAGTATCAGGACAACCAGTCCAAGCCGCAAGAAAAGAAAGACACCGGAAAGACAAAGAAAGACACTGGGCAGTGGTGCGACTTCCATAAGAGCCCTGCAATTTGTAGAAGGATTTCATTGAAGTCATACTATTCATGGAAAGTTGCAGAAGGATTTCATTGAAGTCATACTATTTTCAAGGCATTTGATGTCATATGTTGTCACTCTTGTTACCATGGTTTCAAAGGTTCTTAATCTTCATAAGTTTTACCATATCATTAAATATGTCATACTATTGTTGGAAGAATGATGAGATATGTTTCATACACATTTAGTATTGAATTCCTCCCCTTGTAGGGTGTCTTGRACTATTTTTGTAAATCATATGTAGAATAAGCAATTTGTCTTCAAATGCAAATGAGGGCAACATGAAATGGGCAAAGATTACCTCCACTTGAAAATTCCTTAATTTCCAACTTCCTGTGTGGTTACAGTTAGTTGAGAGSAGGAATAGTGAGCTCTCTATTGAATCCAATCCCCTGCACACAAACAAACATAACATACCTTACATAGATATTTAAAAAAACAATGCAAAACTCGCATAACAAACCCAATAACCTATTTCAAATTCTATCAAACGAAGCAAAAAAACATAAAATAGGCTAAAAATTATGGCGATAGAAAAAACAATATTTTATTTAACAAAGAGGAAGGTGATTACAATGGAGATCGCAATGAATATGACCATGTGGTCCCTCAATCTTCCTCTTCCCTAGGTTCATCCTTCTAGCTTATTTATTCTCTTTCTTAGCAAGTTATTCTCCTTCTAGCTGGAAGTATGGAAAGTTCGCACTGGCTGCTATACCTCTTGGAATGGCCTGGAAACTGCCCCAAATGGTGCACCCTGCTCTAGCTCACATGCTTGGTAACTGACCGAACCCTCTGCTAGTGGGTCTGGACCTCGGATGGATCCCCCTGGGGGAATGCTCCCCTCTCTCACTGGAAAAATGCGTCCTAGTGATTCCACCGTCAGAATCAGCCAAGATGTGTCTCAAAATGATCACCTTGGTCTACTGGGAAATGGGTCGGAAGGGTTTCCCTGAATCTGATCTGATGCTCGCTCGAGAACCCCGAATGTGTCCACCAAAAGTGCCTAACTTCCAAGTCTGGAAAATGTGCCCTAGATGATTCCTCTGTCGGAATCTAACGAGGAACCAAGGAAAATATGTGCCTTGCCTTCCTCTCAACCGGGTCGAAGGGGAATCTCTAAACTCTCCCTGTATGGGACAAATCGATTCCTTGAACCTCCTCAGGAGTTGTGCCTTCACCTTGGATAAGTGTGCCCTTACTGCTGGACCCTGCGTAACTACTGTTGAAGAATGATGGAAGACCTGTGTGATCTTCCCAGTGACTAGGGTGTGTCTCTCAACACTGAAATCAACCAACTGGTGTCTTCCTCTTGGAATCCACTGAACTATCTCTCCTGAGATGTGCCTCCCTCTCCTCAATGACAAGTCATAATATGCATAATGATGAATTAAGTCACTGACTCTTCTCTTATAGATTTCCAAAACCCTAATTCACTGTTGACTTCTAATTTTAGCTGATTTGTTCTATTTTAGCTCATAATGAATTAAAAGCACTTTTAACCATTTTCATCTGAATGTCACTTTTCAAACATAACACCTTTGACTGGAGTGATCTCTAGTAATCCTATTTACCCCTTTTCTAGCCCTAACTATAGTCTAACGGGGCGATTTAGACCATTAAACCTCCTCTCTAGAGCTCCTATTTGGAAAGGGACATTACACCTATGCCTAAAGTACATCAATTATTTCTAATTTATCATTAAAGAAGAGAAAGAGAGGGGGGGGGGAGGGGCACAGAAAATATTTTTAGACAAAGGAGACATAGGGAGAACTACCTCCAATGAAGCATTGGTAGTCACCAAAAAATTGTGGAACTCCCTCATGAGGTAGGAATACCCATGCTTAAGTGAGGTAAAAGTATATTATTATGTTTCTTGTGTGATGCTAACAATGTAAGATAATGTGGTGTTAGATCTAGAGACAAGAATACATGTTATCATGTTTTTTACAACATCACTTCCTAGGGCATCATTGTGTGGGAATCTGTATTGGGAGAGGTGAGGTGTCCGGAAACGGGTAGATAGGTTTGTATTTTTGAGGTATTGGTGTCATTTTGGGGGTTGTAGAGACTATAATAATTATGGCCCTATATTCATAGCAAGGCAGTTTTTGACGATAATCCTTAACCTCACCATAGAGTATGATTCATCACCTTAGTTTTTAAAACCAGAACAATGTTTTATCCAACCTCCCAACCGACTGAGAGGATGAGTAGAGGAATTGAACCAGCCTTCAACCCAAACCGATGCTCAATTTGGTATCGAACTGGTTGAGTCGAAGTCGGTTTGATACCAAACTGGTCGAACCAACCGGTTTTGTGCTTGCTCGGTCGGTCATATTGTCTAGACATGATTTTCATATCAATTCATCAATGATTTCTTGGGCATTCTTTTCATTCTTAGAATCACCAGGTGTTTAGAAATCTACTTGTGTTTCTATGGATGTTATTATATGACAAGACAAGTTTACTTACAAAACCTGAGGACAAGCCATTGAATATGGGAACACTTGTTGTTGCATTTCATATCACATTCTTAATTGTTTGTCGAAAACTGGTCCAAAATCCTTGAATATCTAATCCCATGAAAACCATTATGTCCATTGGCTTTGTCATATGTATTGCAATTAGAAACTTACAACCAAAAGAAATCAAGGATTGTGATACCTTTGAATGACAACTTTCCCTCACAAGTTTTCCTTCTGAATTTAGACAAATTTCTTTGTTCTTTTAAAAAAAAAATGCAATTGCTAATAAAACTTATAAGATGAGCTATCAGAGCATGCTCAAAGCCTAAAACATCAAGGAGTTCACGTGATAACAAGAAGAAACCAATGGAGTAGTGTTTTTGAATCATTTCCTCTCACAAATAAGAACCAGGAACTTCAAACGATCTTGCAATAGTAAAATTTAAATTATTTCCATTCAGACTTGTACTTCTAGCTCTTCTTTTCCAATGATCATTGGTTTCTTCCCACATTCTTTTAGACATCCTTATCCCTAGAATATTCTTCCATTATATGCCAAAGACTAAATAACCCCTTTTTTTCCATTTAAAATGCTAAGATTTTTGTCAGAAGAAAAATTCCATTCACAATGACCACTAGAGACCCTTTTAACATTAGCTCTGCTTGAAGGGGAAAATATAAATAAGACACTCTTTCCCATTTTCAGATTGAAAAAACCATACAAAATAAAATGAGTCCCCTTTTTCTTATCAGAAATTTCAATCATAAGTCTTCCCAACACTTGCAATCCTTGCAACTTGATTACTTCTAGTTGTTTTTCAAAAGAATCAAAACTTGTAGAAAGCATTAAGAATTTTTTTGCACTCATTTCAATAGGTGGATATGTTTTAGGGTCATAACTATATTCAAATCCATCATCATCGTAGTTCAACGTGAAACTAACCTCACCACGTTATAATTTATGAGTACCCATGATCTAGATTATTTTTGGCATGAAATGAGAGTGGAGATATAATAAAGAAATGTACAGAGATATCGCAGATATCCAATAATATAACATAAATGTATCAGGGACGAAAACATAAAAATAGAGATACGGTAATAAACAATTTTCTATTAATGAGAGAAAATGTACAAAGACTGTAAAAATACATAGTGAAAGACTCGCTAGAATGGTGGTAGCTTATCTTTGAGAAGAGATGTGATGGATACTCACATTTGCAAGGATATCATCTTACAATGAGGCTCCAATTTCCTTTTTATCATAAAGAAAATCCAAAACCCCAACCCCAAAAGATGAAAATCCAACAATTTTGTGGACCCCATTTTGGGTAGTTTGGTGTATCAACTTCCCTAGGGCGTAACTTTAGCATACAATCTCCGTTTTGGGTGCACGATAGCTCATTGGAAATGTTTCGTCAAGGAGATTAGTTTTTGGGGCTCAATCTAAGCCTTTGGCTATCATTGAGCTGCTCGATCCCGAAAAACCTTCATTTAGACCATCAAAATGGCCTCAAAAGTTAAAAACTGCTAGAAATAGTAAATTAACAAAATTGCCAGAAAATTGTTTTGAGTGAGTTGGAAAAGGTGGGTGACCATGGATATCCATACGGATCAATCCTCTCGCCTTAGGAAGAAATGGTCTGCATTGCATTGAGTGCCCAAGGGAGAGGGAAAAGAGTTTGTTGAATCTGCATCTTGATGAGTTGTTTGCCTTGTTGGAGAAGTTGTGTTGCTTAGCTTTTTTATGGTTGTCATGAACCTCTGGCAAGAAGGGTTGGACCGTTTTAACCATCCTGGCTACATGAGATGCCTGTGTGTAGAAGGAATCTTTACATTTTGCTGCAATCTTGTCGACCTACTTTTGTTGGATAGAAGGTGCTTGGACTGAGGCTATAGTGGTGTTCTTCTATTCATGCTTTGAAGATATTGTGAAGAAGTTGAGTTTTGTAGTATGAGATACTACCTTATGGCATTATTTAGGTGGGACAATATTCATAATTACCTCAAGTATCCTGTAGAGATGACCCCCCAGAGTAACAATGACACTACGGGGTAGAGACTCATAAATAACATGGTGCTTCCACATATATGGCTGGCCCAAGAGAACATCATAGACATCCAGTGGGGAAACATCACATAATACCTCATCCTTGAAGGGATGGATGCCATATGACAATCGACACTGCTAGCTGACACGAATATCTCGTCCCTGGCGAAGCCACCCAATGTTGTATGGTTGCGGTTGTGGTGTTGTCGAAAATATCCACTATTTGATGACCTCTGCTGAGATGAGGTTCTTCTGGCTTCCTCTATCAACAATAAAATGTTGTGGGGTTCCCTTCATGCACATCCGTGAATGAAAAAGGTGCTCCCCCTCTTCAAGATCTTTTGGTTCTTTTAGTTGAATTGTTGTGGTTGTAAAAATAACAGTGGGGTCCACGACGATGATCTGTCTTCTATTAGTATTTTCATAATCAGATTATGAATTAGGTTTTGGCTCCTTTTCTTTGATATCGGCCAACAATGATTGTTTTGAGTGACATTCATCATTGTTTTGCTGGGGGATTTTGTGGAAATCATACCATTTTTCGATGTCCTTCTTCGTCTTTCCATGACCCTTGTTTTCCTATGGCTTGGACTAGTTTTCATGGGGTTGTTTGTTACAGTCATCTTTATCATACTTTGGATGTTGAAAAATTATAGACCTGAACTCCCATTTGTTCTAGTGCTTAAATTTCTTCTCGATTTTAAAAACATATCGATAAGCAACACTGAGTGATGAGATGTTCAAAAAATCCATTTCAGTTTGGATGTATCTGTGTAGAGCCCCACAGTATTTCAGAACCAACTGTCCTTTAGATTCTTTGATACCCATCTTAGTGTGCAAGGTATGGAAGGTATTGGTGAACTCCAAAACTTCTTGGCCCCTTTTTTGTCGCAGTGTGGTCCATCTCATGTATTGGTCCTCACAGTTACCAACAAGGTAATATTGTTCCTTTACCGCATCCACAAAAAAATCCCAAGTAGGCTCAACCCCATATATTCCAGAGTCCTTTGTGGAAATTCTCTCCCACTAAGTTTCCCACCAATGTTTGACATGGGGGAGAGCCTTAAGGAGTGCAAAGGTGATATTTTCCATGTCAAAGAAATTATGAACAGAGAAATAACCTTCCAGTGTATTTAACCATTTTTCTAAGGAATTCGCATCTATTTGTCCTTCAAATATGGGAATATCAAAATTAAATTGTACCTTGAAAGGAGAGGTACTTCCGAAGTAGCCACTTGATGAATATGTGCATTTTTTTATCGACATGCATTGAAGGATGTGGGAAAAATTCTCCATCATTTTGTCCCTCTATCGCGTGAGAGCTTTCTCAAGCAACAAATTAATAGAATCGTATACCCTATCATTTTTCTTTTATTCCACCATGGAGGGTTTCTTGGATGTGCCAAAGTGATTGTCTTCAAGAGAGACAAGATAGAGACCCAACTTTCTATACTCGGACCTCATCGGGGACATGCACTGAAAAATGATCAAGAGCAACCGACTCTGATACCACTGATTCGGATTATTTTCGGCATGAAATGAGAGAAGAGATGTAATAAAGAAATGTACAGAGATATCACATATATCCAATAATATAACATAAATGTATCAGGGATGCAACCATAAACACAGAGATACAATAATACACAATTTTCTATTAATGAGCGAAAATGTACAAAGACTGTAAAAATATAGAGTGAAAGACTCGCTAGAATGGTGGTAGCTTATCTCTGAGAAGAGATATGATGGATACTCACATTTGCAAGGATATCCTCTTACAATTAGGCTCCAAAGGCATTTTTATCATAAATAAAATCCAAAACCCTAACCCCAAAAGATGAAAAGCCAACAGTTTTGTGGACCTTGTTTTGGGTAGTTTGGTGTATCAACTTCTCGGGGGCATAACTTTGGCATACGATCTTCGTTTGGGCACATGATAGCTCGTTGGAAAGGTATCATCGAGGAGATTCATTTTTGGGGCTCAATTAGAGCCTTTGGCTATCATTGAGAATTTTGATCCCGAAAAACCTTCATTTAGGCCCTCAAAATGGCCTGAGAAGTTAAAAACTGCTAAAAATAGTAAATTTCCAAAATTGCTAGAAGATTGTTTTGAGCGAGTTGGAAAAGGTGGGTGGCCAAAAATATCCACTTGGATCAAACCATAACTCTGTCATGATCAAATTCCTCAGAGATATTATTTTCAAGTCTGCCCTCATAATCATTTTCAGCTTAAGACATAATAAGATCATCCATGCTATGCTTGACCTTATCAGACCTCAATTCATCAATGATTGTCTGGACATGCTTTTCATTCCCAGAATCACCAGGTGTTTGGAAATCTACTTGTGCTTCTATGGAAACAACGACATTGTTATATGACAAGACCTGTTTACTTACAAAACCTGAGGAAAAGTCATTGAATATGATATGAAAGGTGTGTTCCTCGCTGATTATGTATTTTGTTGTTGATATGTATTGAACTCAGTACCATTTTGATATATACACCCTTACATGGTATATAGAAGAGAAAAATTTGCATATTTTATCTCTAATGGTTTGGAATCATGGTTTGAAATCTTTAAAATAAATATTTTCATCAAAATTTAAATATTTGATGTATTTTTTATTAAACCGATTCGTTGAAATCAAACTTGTCTGAGTTGATCTAGTTCCATTTTGATTTCTAAGTTGATAGGTGATCAGTTCGATGTCTGGTTCTGGTTTTTAAAACTATGTTCATCACCATGCGAATAAAAGAATTGAATCTAAGCATGGTAGAGATGACCAACCATTGAACTATCACTACTAAAAATTATTTTTGACCATGAGGAGACCCACCCATGAGGATAATATGAACCAAGTTACAGGTACGATTATCTTGCACATGAACAGATATGTCAAAGTCACATGCAATATAAATAATCTAATCATGAGTTAATATGGGGGACTCCTTTTTGATATGGCGATGTCACACATGGGATAAATAATCTAATCATGAGTTAATATGGGGGACTCACTTTTGAATGTAAAGGAACATATCAATAGTGTAAATAGTTCCAAGGGTACCTTAGCTTTGTAATTCAACTTCTAGAAAATAATGTGTTGTAGTCGATAAGAATTGACCCATAGATGGAAAGGCATTGTTGATTCATTCCAACTAACACAAGGGAAAGAACATGATAGTATGACTAGAACAAGAGAGTTGATTATAAACTTGAATCAAGGAATAGTTTGATATAGTGGGTAAAAAAGACTTTCGTTAACACAAAGGACACATTAGGCCAAAGTGGGAAGTGGTACAAACAATAAGATCATGGATCATCAACTTGGTAGAGGATAGACCCAAGTTGTGTTAACTCAATTGATGATCAAGTATATCAATAAAAAAAAGGCTTTTGACATGGGTAGTGATTGTTGAAACTCATGACCATGATGACTCAATTGTTGGATGCAAGTGCTCCTATCAAGGTATACATTGATGACTTCCCATACTCATAGAAAATTATGATTCTTTTACTCCTTGTTTTTGTTTTTTCAACAATTTTTAATGGTTTGGTAAATTTTGTACATAGAGGAGGCAAGCATGTAAATGTAGGAAATTGGTTCCATAGGGAGCAAATGATGATAATAAGCAGTGTAGAAAAATGGGGAGAAAATTATGATAATAGGCAGTGTAGAAAAATGGGAGGAAACATGAGACACACCCAAATATGATCCTCCTCTAAGAAGCAAAATTTTGTAGAGAGAAGGTTTTTTAATGCATGATAGCGACAAGTGGAAGTAACAAGTAATGGAGAGCATGTGGAGAAAGAAGCGATGAAATAAAGGGTGCAAGTGGCATTATGTACATCATAGTAAGAAACATAAATGGGTTTGATTTGCAATGGGTAAAAGGGCTTGGAACTAAGTAAGCATGAGTCTCATAAAAGTTCAAGAAGTTGGACTCTCATACAACAGTTCAAAAGGGCGCCAAAAGGCAAAGGGTGTTAGATTAGGATAAGGATAACCCATTATCAGTTAGCTCAACCAATGATTTAATGAGTACTCAATTATGCATTCCAATGGCTAGAGTAACATGGTGAAAACATGAAAATGAGTAACACTAGATTGCTTGTTTTTTATGAAGAAAAATGCAAAAAAAATAGTTTGTGCAATTTCAATCCCTCTAAATGCATATTTTCTTTGAGAATTTCATTTTGAAGTAAAAACAAGAGTGACCTACATGGACATCTAGTTTTTTAGAGATGGTTATTCAATTTTTTTTTTTGGGGGGGGCGCAATATATGCTCATAATATCATATTGCACTAATGCCTTGACTATAATTTTTATTTTTCAGATTTAAGTACTATTTTTTTTTTCTTTTTTTTTAATCAAAATAGAGTTATATATATATATGACTGACTTACATGGGAATCTAGTTTTTCAGAGATGGCTATTCAATTTAAGTGAGAACCAATTGTCTTTTTGATGTGATCATTACCAAGAAAAGTAAAAATACCCTTTTGACTAGAACAATGTGAGGAAGTATGTAACACCCCCTTTCTAAACCTTGATTATATGTAACTAATCATAGTTAATGATTTCCATGTGATGGCCTATAAATATTGTAAATGTGTTATTGTTTTAATTCAAAATGTCAATCTGTTGACTATGGGGTGAAGTCTTAAAAGTATTGGTCATGATACCACTAGAGGGAAGATTGAGGAAGCCTTTAGAGGGATTTCATCATGATAATATGACCCAACCCTCCTTGCTGAGATATTTGAATTGGATATATTAAGGTATTTCCCTTAACTTTGATTTCAAGGAAAATTAGTTAATGAGGAAGGGTTGGTGGTTGAATGATGTAACCAAAGCCTAAGATTCATTCACAAGATCACATAAACCATGAAAACACAAGAGAATGGAAAATTAACTCTCTTTATTCCTTCTCCATCCTAACTATTACAATCAAAGTTCAACCCCTTATAACTACTATCTTGGATTTTTGAAAACAACTAATTTTAGAAAACAACTATTTTTTTAGAAAACAACTAAATTTAGAAAATTCTCGCATGACTCTAAAACTGACCACTAACTAAAAGATAACTAGCGTGACACTATTTGTCAAATATCTTTTCTGATTAATCTCAAAAACTAAGAGATAACTCATTATTGAAAAATTAAAATTTTCATAAAAACACTAAAACCCCAATTTGAGGCCTTATATGAAGGAATTTGTCCCTGAAAAAGTGTCTAAATGATGACCCATCAGATAAATTGGATCAGCACGACAATTTACTCTTCGATATGCAACTCCCCATAAAATTTCAGCCCAAATGTATAACCAAGTCAAAATTTATGACCCTCGAAAAATCCCTGCATCATTGAGCAACCAACCACCCTCAATGAATGGAATTATGGGGAGAATGCTTGAAATGACCTAGAATATCAACTAAAGGAAAACAAGAAATGTCACCAGAATTCCCTAGGATCGACCCAAGATCTTTCTTTTGACAAAAGGAAAAACATGGTACAGGTCGAAAGCCTTCTCGAGGAGGGATTAGGGGGAAGAGGAGTTTAGAACAGAAGCAGGAGAAGGAACACTAGTAAATTTTGGTCATATTATGATGACCCTTTCGACGTAATTCCAACATAATGTTGTCAGGATGAAAAAAAAACATTGGCCCCTCCAAACATCATTTCTAGTACTGTCTCAATTCCGATGAATGTTCTTGTGTCTCACTTCTGACATATCTAATGGACATGTGTCATCAAAGGCTCAATTTTACAGTGATGTAAATTTTTGTCTCACTTCTGATGTATATTTAAATGTCTTCTTAATTTCGACGAAAACGTATGGTTTACATGCAATCTCTACTATGAAGGAAAATGTCGTCACAATAGAGACGATTAGACATTTGTTTAGACCTTAAACAACAATGAAAGATGTCATTGTAATTCTGATGCCATAAAATATGCATCGACAAATTTTCCATATCTGCAATGTTTTATACCGTTGGAAAAGCGTCGAAAGTCAGACGAATGGGACATCAGAATACTGACGTAGTACAAGTATTTTTTTTTAAATATAAGCATTGATGGGTAACCAACAATTACCATGTGTAGAAGGGGAGTGAACACAAGCTAATGGGTCAAAAATACTTAGAAATTATACTAATGCTGCCAAAGTAAGGAAGAAAAAGACCTTGGTTACATGTGATGTTGTTAATATGATTCTAGTCAACCCCATTATTCAGATAAAGGTGCCCACAAACTAGGAGTCACTGAGTTGGAGACTCCAAAATAATAAACAAAGCAATGTCTATATGCAGCTACAATTTCCAAGGAAAAATTGTGGTCCTAGCAGGATGAATGCCATCAAAGGGAGGTTACTTTTTGTACACTTGTCCATTGATATTTGGAAGAGTGGGATTTATGACACTTGTAAGAGAAACCCTGTAGGATTATCATGTGCAAATTCCAGGTGATGGAAGGAGATAAGACATATTTTGAAGGAAAAAGTGTTGTTTATGGCTAATGGGAGTAACAACAATTAGTCAACAGCTTTATCCCATAAGATCAATGATTTATCATATGTCAGTAACAAGACATGTGGGTTATAATTAGAAAGAAAGCTACAAGAGTTAGAGTTTGAAGACTTTCAGTGTAATAAATTGATAGTCAGTAGTTTCCAATACATTGGATTTTTACAACCTTCAAGTGAAAGATTTTGAACTGTAATGACTAGAGGAAGATCCAGCGTTGAGGGTGATTTTTCTAGGGTGTGTTTTGGAAATAAATACAATCCAAAACAATAGGAAAATTTATTCAAATAGAAGAGAAAGTCATTAGAATAGAAATCCAACATTGTTGGCATCCATGCACAATTTATCAAGGTTGGCATGTGTTCTTTCTTTATTTAGAAGACAGTTAGTGCAAATCACACCTCATAAAATGTTTTCCTTTATATACAGAGTTGATGGGAGGTAGAAGGGTTGGACGGTTCTATTCTTTTGAAAACTTTTGTAGCAACGTAGGACTCCTTCCTCTTTCATCCTCTATACCTTATATCACTACCTCCATTGCAAGCAAGGGGATTGATCACAGTATGTCATCTATGAATTCACTATGATGTAATCAATATATTGGGAAACATGTGAGTTGGTCCAATTATTCATTGGTCAAATCCTTGAATCTATTGGTTGTCATTGGTTAAATTGTTTTGCAGTGTTATGGTAGTTTATGGTGCACTTATTTTGAATCTTCTTCACCTAAGGCACACATTCACTTCACTCATCTCCATTAAATGCATTGTTACAACTATCTCTAGGATATGATCTCAACCAATCAATTTTTTTTTCAAATGATCCGGGTGGATCTTGGTAGCCATCCACCTTTTCCACTGAATCAACATTTCAAGCATATGGTTTTGATAAACCATGATATTCACCCTTTTGATGGGGAATGGAATGTAATGCCATCTTCATTTGTTAATTACATACATCATGTAATGATTTCTTAGTGGTATTATGTACATGCTTACATCATAGAGTTAATGTAGCGGATCCTATTAGAACTTTGCAATTAAGCAAGCTCGAGATAGAGTAGTAAAGGGATGGGTGACCTCCCAGGAGGTCCTAGTATTTTACATGGCTATGGAATTTTATAAACTTAGACTAATTTATCCCACATGGATCATGGGAATTGTTCTCCTCTCACTCTCTCATATATAATTGAGGTGAAGGAGGCTCTTTAAGCATGAAATGGAGTGTGATGTAAAGCTTGTTGTGAATGAAGCGTAGACAACATCTATTTATTTTCAAAAATAAGCTACCTCATTCTGCCAGTTTGTGTTCTACAAAGTTTTTCTATCTTGTTCATTAATAGAAGTTGGGTTTCACTGCATTTTTTTGTTCTCTGCTAGATTTTTGCTTTTGTCTCATTTCTTTATCAACATAATCTGGATCAGTGGTATTAGAGAAGTCCTCTCCTTTTCATTTCTTAGAGTAGGTCCTCGATGAGGTCATGGTATAGAGATTTGGATATCGAGCTAGTTTCGCTTGAGGAAAAACTCTCTCACTAGCCCAAGCGACCTCCCATGGAAGAATAAAAGAGAGATGAAAGAGTAGGAGATCCTTTCAAGACATTGCTCGAGGAATCCCTCATGTGACAGAGGAACGAGATGATTGAAAAATTCACTCGGATCCTTCGAGGACTACCGATGGTGATGACCGAGGCATCTTTGACAAGCAACCATTTTGAATGTGCGACACCCTTCAAGGTACAAGTCAATTTTGATATCTCCTTATTTGAAGGCCAGATAGATGTAGATGCTCTAGAAAAATGGTTGAATCTTCTAGAAGGTTATTACTCCATCCAAAATTTCTCCAATAGTGAAAATATCACCTTCGTGCTCATTAAATCCCTTCTCCATGTTAGATATTGGTGGGAAGGTTACTGGGAGAGGTACACCGCAGATGAATCTACACCATTTAGGATAGAACCCACTTGGGCAACCTTTGTATATTCCCTAAAGGAGGATTTATACCCTTTCATAAACTATGATGACCATTACATGAGATGAATGACTTTGCATCAGAAAAGAGATCAGATGGTGCCAGATTACACTAACATCTTTCATACCTTGTGCTCAAACATGGGTATCAAAGACTCTAAGCGACACTGTTTTTGAAGTATCACAGTGGTATGCATCGATACATCCAAACAAAGATGGATTTATTGGACATCTCCCCACTGGGAGATGCTTATCGATATGGAGTCAAAATTGAGAAGAAATTCAAGCAATAGAGTAAGCCGGAGCTCGTGCTTGAAAATACACCACAACAAAATCATGGCAAGGGAAATTGTAACTCACATAATGAAGGACAAAGAAAGGAATTCCAACCTCAAGAGAGATATTCCAAGATGTAGGAAAAGAAGGGTAACGGGAAGTATAATAAAGACACTGGAAAATGGTGTGAGTTCCACAACATCCCTTGGCACAACACCGATGAATGTCGGTCGAAATAGTCATCGGTGGTTGAGATAAAATAAAACGAATTAGAACCTGAATTAGACTCTGATTCAAAGAACAATAAATGGAAATAGATCATTGATGCAAAACCCAATACTACCATCGCAACCACAACAATACAACCAAAAGAACCATAGGAGTTTGAGGAGGGGGAGCACCTCTTCCACTCACAGATTTGGATAAAGGGGACCCCACTACATTTCATTGTTGACACTGAGAGTTAGAAGAACCTGATCTCAGTCGAGGTTATCAAGAGATTAAAGTTCCCAATGATGTTACACCCCTAATGATACACCATCATATGGTTGAGCCAGGGACAAGACATCTATGTCAGCCAATAGTGTTGCATGTCCTATGGCATCAATCCCTTCAAGGATGAGGTAGTGTGTGATGTTTCCCCACTTGAATTCTGTGATGTTATTTTAGGACAACCATATATGTCGAAATTTCATTCTATCTATGAGTCTCAACCTCGCAGTGTCATTGTTACTCTGGGAGGTCATCTCTACAGGGTAATAGAGGTATCTCCAACTACTTCCACTTCATTGATATCGGAAAAATAGTGTCACAAAGTAATCTCTCAAACCAAAAATATTTCCCTCTTCACGATCCAGTTATACAGTGAACATAAGGTCATTGTGACCACTACAGCCTTAGCCCAAGATGATTATGTCCAGCAAAATCAGGTCAACAAGATTGTAGAGGAGAACAAAGAGAATGAGAGTCTTCCATATGTTCAACATAGCTCTATTGGCCACTACCCTTTTCAGGTGTGCTTGGGGTTCCAACCATTATCCCCCAATATTGATATAGATATTCTTACTACATCATCACCGATATTTTCCTCTTTCACTCAGACCAAGGTAGATCATGAATCTATATATGTTGAACGAATACAACACCTCCAACAGGTTCATGACATCCTTCCACGAGAAAAGTAAAAGTAGGACATCTACTTCAACAAGGTAAGCAACTCACCAAGGTTCAGATTCAACAAAAGTTTCTCCATCTCCTGAGGGAACTTGACACAATGGGGACCATTGCTTCCTAAGGGGGGAGTAATGATCTAAGTGGATCTCAATGGCCATCCACCTTTTCCACTGAGTCAACATTTCAAGAATATGGTTTTGATAAACCATGATATTTACCCTTTTAATGGGGAATGGAATTGAATGCCATCTTCATTTGTTAATTACAGAAATTATGTAATGATTTCCTAGTGGTATTATATACATGCTTACAACATAGCATTAATACAACGGATCCCATTATAACTCTGCAGTTAAGCGTGCTTGGGCTAGAGTAGTACTGGGATGGGTGATCGCCTCGGAAGTCCTAGTATTTTACATGCCTATGGAATTTTATAAACTTAGACTAATTTATCCCAAATGCATCATGGGAATTTTTCTCCTCTCACTCTCTTATATATAATTGAGGTGAAGGAGGCCCTTTAAGCATGCAATGGAGTGTGATGTAATTCTTGTTATGAATGAAGAGTAGCCAACATCTCTTTATTTTCAGAGATAAGCTACCCCTTTCTATTAGTTTGTGTTCTACAATATTTTTCTATCTTATTCATTAATAGAAGTTGGGTTTCATTGTTTTTTTTGTTCTCTGCTAGATTTTTTCTTTTGTCTCGCTTCGTTCTCAACATAATCTGGATCATCGAACTTACCTTCACTCTTGATTGTTAATAGAAAACCTAAGAGGGAGTCCTTTGTGTGCCGATTTTCTTGGACTTTGTGCATATTTTCTAATTATACAGGAGAATAAACCTTTTAGGGACACACCCCTAACACTGAAAAATAACCATTCCGAATAGAGAGGATTTCCAACCATGAAAAAGGTTGGTTTTCCTATAGTTATTAGGAAAATATGTCCATGCAGATTGGCATGATAACATAACCAAAGGCAAATAGTCAGACAACAACACTACATCATTCAACCCATCTGTGTGACCCTACAAGGACATCCTTGCTCAACAAGGGAGATCCTTATGTAGATGTCACCTCAAACCCCAAGACAGTTCACATGGTACCAACAAATAGTTCTTGGCAAAGGATAAAAACATCTAGACTCTAGACAATGGGACATATCTCAGACCAAATCTTATAGTTATTGCAAATCCTCCAACCAGTCATCTATTAGGACTGATGCAGACGACACTTTGAAATACTCCATCACTTGCACAAGGCACAAGGAACCAATTTCCACTAGTTATTATAATGCTTCAATAGAAGCCTTCAATTCTAATTTTGACTACACTTTGTGAGTTCCTAATAAGTTATGAAATTATTGATTACATTTGCAACCCATACATATAGGAAAATGTTTTTGGTGAAACATTTATTACTCCCAAAACTAAGATTGATTTTATTTATAGATTAATCTCCAACAATTTTAAGTATAAGTGTACTTTTCTTTCAAGAATGATACATATGGGTAAAAGATAAAAAAAAATAGCCATGTTTAAAACAACTAGAAAATAATTGATTGGAAATGAGTTGAAACATGATAAATCAATAACTATTTTGTTTGTTTGGGAAGCATTAAAATAATACATATGCTATAGAAATACTATCAATAAGCATTCCATAGTAAAATACTACCTTAAATCACTATGCATATAAACCTAGACACGATTCATTTGGATTACACACACTATACATTGAAACTGAATTTGGTTTTTCCATAAAAACAAAGCAAAGAACTCATAACAACAATAAGCAAAAGATTATTAGTTTTCTCTTTGATAAATAGTCAAGGAAGTGCAAAGCATACATTCAAAATAGGCAATACCAACTAAGTTGGTAAAGTGGTATTCATTGTAAATGAATTGAAGGTGTGTTTGCAATCAATCTAGTAGAAAATTATTGGAACAATATTCAAAACTTATGTTTATGTTTTCAAAATTCCAAAACAAATATAAAACATTTCAATATCACTCTAAAAATAAAAATGCTATCAAGCAACAAGTAACAAAAGCTCACTCCTCTTAATAATCTAGATAAATTGTGCTTTTCCCGGTTGTTTGTTGTCCATGATAGTTGTTTTTAAATTTTTGTACTTCTACATGCATCTCTTGTGTTTTCAAAAGCTACAAGAATTTACCATTTTTGTGTATCACATTTTAATGATGGATCACCAAAATTCCTTGAAGTTTTAGTTTCTTCAAGCATCCTTGAGGATCCCAAATAGATAGGATATATTGTAAGCATGAATGAATGCTTATTTAATATCTTGAACTTAAGGGTCTTCATTTAGTAGCCTCTAAGATATTAGGTTAGTAAATAAAAGATTATATTAATGCACATCAAACTAGATATTTTATGAAGGTCAATAAATTGTTATCCTAATGTAAGAAAACAAAGTGCTAATACTGTTTTTAGAAGTTCAAAAGAAAAAATTAACTAATTAGTTGAACCAAATACCACCACAACAACAACTAGTGGATGCTGGAAAAAAAAAGATGCACAAAATCACCTTGGCCTTATTCTTATCCAAGTGGTCACATTAATTATCCTTTGAACACTACTCAACTATTAACACCATATAAATGTGTTAAAGCACTGAAAGTTTCTCAAAAATAAAGGGCTAAAAAAGTTCAATATCAATTCAACTGACCTAACCATAAATGAAGAGAAGGATCCAAGAGGAAAAGTGTTTCCATGAGATAGAATTGATAATGTAAAGGTCACTAATATTCAATAGGGTCACACAAGGATTTAATCTTGAAAAGCATGCCGCATTAATGGAATGTGCTTCAGAAAATGAACCCATCATCCAACTAGTAGTTAAAGAAGCAAGATACTTTTCACAATATAACAACCTCACATACCAATTTCAAGTTCTTAGGTGAAACACCTTGGATATCATAACATAGAATTATGTAGGATCCAATGATCCTTTTCCAAACTACTTACCTTGAATCTTTATGGAGTATGCACAAAAGAATACTTAAAACATTGGGCAATCATATCAGTTATAACATGTTGATAAGAGTGGATATGGAAGGTATCACTTAGCTATCTAGAAATCTCAAATTGAAGTTCCTACTCCTAAATAATCAATGGCAATCTTCCTCAAATTTAGTTCTATGTGTTAATGCAAGGTTACTAATTTATCTTGAAAGGAAGGAGGTGGAATTCAATACCCTGTCTAATTTACAAAGTGTGTGCTCTCCCAGATTGAGTGTAAGATTATGTTACTTGTGGCAATAAAATATTAATCAAATTCACCATTTCAGTTACACCACTAACTTCTAAATTATTATTGATACCCAAAACCCATTAGATGGTCCCCATACACAATATGTTGTTATGGGGTAAACTCACACTAATTTCGAGTTACTTCTTGTTTAGCATTTGAAATCTAAGAAGATGAATCCACAATATGTGCAAACAAGGAATACAAGGATAGAACAAACCCATTGATTTCTCGAGTCTACTCTTGAACATAATAAATAATTGAGTGGAAATAAGTGTTTATGAGGATTATTGTTGAACCATATCATTGCTACTAGATTATCTTTTTGTTTACAAGTGCTTAGAAGGAAAGGTCCATTCAAGAAGAATATTCAATGGTGGATTAAGGGTTGAAGGGAGAGAGATGGTAACATTGCTTCAAAAAATATAAGATTAAGTTTAGAAGTGATATCATGACAAAGGATATGCATGTACATGAATTGTGAATTTTGAGTAACCTATATTAATGGAATATAACATCTGAAATGGTGGAAGGTGGAATTTCACAAATGAATATTTGGTCTCAAGAAGGTGGAGAAATTTGCATGGATATCTTATGAGTGAAGAGATGGGAAGATTGCATGAAAGTGTCTTGTCCATCATACCCTTGCACCAAGTCCAACTCACAAGGAGTCTCTATATGCTTGGATGCGTAACTCTTGTGTGGAATTTGTCATAAATTCCATTGAAAGATAATGTGGAGCCCAATATCTCTAAAATTTAATCACATGCATCATGGGGACATAATCAGTATAAAATTTGTGACTCCTAGTCTTATATTATTTCCTATCCTAACAGTATTCAATGATCATAGAGTATCCAAGTCATTGGAAACCAAGAGTTGCAAGAGGTAATGAAGGTAAATCTACAAGATAAGGAATAGAGGGGTGCAACATTTCAAGTGAAACAAATCTTGGTTTTTTTCCCAACCATTCAGCCAACAAGCACATGCAATCCAAGAAATAAGAGTGACCCCATAGATGAGAGGAAATAATGGAGTTGAGAATATAACCCATATGGCCCTCAATTGCTCATTAATGAGCCAGATACAACCGATGGGATGAATTTCCCTAGCAGATTGGTTTTATACGGGTTGTTAGCAATCTATAGGCAGCAAATTAAGACTTTAAAGACTAGAATATGGCTCATGAAAGTCATGGCAAACAACAATGACGTTTTACTCTTTCTCTCTGAAGTTGAAATGGTTCATCACAATTTATTTGAGTGTGAATATGTTTAATTTTTAAGTGTTAATATGTTTACTAAATATCTTCTATAATATATTAAGTGTTAATATGTTTATTGTTTTGAGTTTAAGAAGCATATATCCACAACAAAAATAGCCTACAAGCCCTAGATTGACAACTTATTATTGCAATATAACTAGATTTTTTTTAACCATGGTGGTATTTGAAATAAAGACTATAACCACAAAGAAAGACTTAATTTTAAAACCATTTTGTAACACACAATGAAGGCTCTAGATAAAAAAACACACAAAGGATTGAAGATCAACAAAAACACAAAGGCCAATGTGTTACCTCCAAGATCTACACCAAAATATTTCTCCTAACTTCTTTGTGTAACCCTTTGATTTTGTTTCCCAATCCTTGGTGATTTTCTTCATGTCTTCTAATTTATATTGGGCGTCAACCTATCAACGTAATAAATCATTCAAATGTATTGAATAGTCATAAGATCCAGAGATCGTAATGTACAAGTTGTCTCTCGTGACAAACTCTCCCTGGTTAAGGGCACAACCCGTAACCCTTCCTCCATCATTCTGATTGGCTTCTGAAGCCCTCTCTATGAAGCTAAACTTGTCCTGAACGACTGCCTTCAGGACGACATCGTGCAAGGTTTGAGGCATCAAACCTTTAAATCTTGCACGCAGGCTGCCGTTAAGGCCCAACATGAACCTGATGACCTTAAGCTTCTCAAAGTTAAGGTGCGGAGCTTACCAGAGCAACGCCATAAAACGTGCCTCATACTCGAGCACCGTACGACCTTCCTGTCGTAATGCGTTGAAATCATTGAGCTGACACTCAATGAATTCCTCAGAAAGGCACCTCTCTCAGAACCGTTCCTCGAACAGTTCCCATGAAAGTCTTCTACGGCCATGATCAGCTGCGGCAGGAGTGTCTTCCACCATCGAAGAGCGCCCCCCTTCAGTGGAAAGGCCGCCATGCAGACCTTCATGTTGGAGGTATAATCGCAAAGTGCGAAGCACATTGGCATATTCTCCAACCATGCCTCGGTGGCTACACCGTCCGGGCGCCCAAGAACTCAAAAAATTTTTACCTTCTCGAATTCTGGTGAATGCTACCTATGACGGCCGGTGCGCGCGGCAGAACCTCAGGGGGTGTCGGCGCCCTAGCCTCGTCTCTGTCCCAACAGTTGATCAGAGCCTCGGACATGCGTGGAAAGGATCTCGTCATCCCAATAACATCACAAACTGCTATATGTTCTGGTCTGAGCACCTGCTCGCCTCCCTCGGGTTAGACCCCTCAGGCGTGGATGCTGCTGGAGGCGTCTCGCCTCCTCCTCTAGCACCCCGTCGTCTGCCTCCACCGCGTCCTCTAACCAAGATTACTGCGCACGCACACAATCTACTCAGTCAGCAACAGTATAATAAAACCCACTCATGTCAACGAAAGCCGTAGCGAACCCCAAGTCACGGGTCGAACCGGCTCTGATACCATATGTAAAAACCTTCCTCGTTACGACAACAACTCTCTAACAGGTGCAAATTTATTTTCAACCTTATTTTCATGGTGCAAAGGATTCTAACTACTTAACTAGTCAGACATCAACATTGCATTCATGGCGCAAGTAATCTAACAACAAGACCAATCCATAACCATACCCCATATAAATTCTTAAGTACACAGTAATCTACTATGATCTAGCAATCACTAAAACCAATTCTTATGTGCCCAACAAGAACATCGTAAAGCCCACATATGCTATTAATTCAACACAACAATTTAATCATCAAGTGCAATAATAAAGCTTATGTACCTTAAGCTAATCTATCAAAAAGTTCTAAACTTGTCTTATACCAAAATTTATAGGGCGCAAGGTGTAAAAGTAATGGCGTCTAAGTGTACTACTCAATTTCTCAATTTGCGCAATTACTCTT
>JASDQU010010478.1:138422-153215 GCA_032191745.1 Picea mariana | reverse complement strand
TGCCCTTCAGGATGCACCACGTGCTCCAAGGGTGCCACTCGCTGACTTGACGGATTGGTAGACTCTATAACCCCTGGAGTCAACACTCCGCCAGGTGAACTTGTGGGAGACTAAGGGCTCTAAGGAATAAGGCCCCCGCCTTATTGCGCACCCCTTAGAATCATCGTGAGCGACTGTCGCAGTCTTCCCTCATGGAATCGTGGATCCTCTCGAACTAGCTAATCGTTAACCTATAGTTCGAGCCACGGTGGGAGTGCTAATAGGCTGTGGCAGGGCTGTTGTCACACCTCTCCCTCAATATCTCTGGAACTCGTGTGTGGCCCCTTTACTCCATATGTGAGTCTTGGTCAGTAAGCTATCGTCAGCCTGCATCATCAACCATCATGTTAGATCATGTCAACAACATATCCTAAAATCAATAGCATATCATCAAAACAAAACAATATCACCGTAATGAAACAACTCAAATAGCCCACTCCCTGACTCAATCTGGAGTCCAAGGGAGTTCCACCGATGCCTCTGCATCCTCAAGGTCCGAAACCCTGCACACTCAATGAATTGAGTCAATAGCACCTGTATATAGCAATAGTAAAACATCCTTCCATCAATCATGATGCATCATCATCAAGGTTAAGTGGTTCATCATCATAAAAATCCAGATCACTTGCGAGCAAGTGTCCTCAAAGAATAAGTTTTGTCAGTTTGCCAGAGCGGGATGTTACATACACCCCCCTCTTGGTCTAAACTTCATCCCGAAGTTTCTTAGTATAATGCCGAATAAATGTACTACAATATCGTAAGTACCACAGTATCATAAGTCTATAAACAAAAATGGAAACTGTTGGCGCATATCATATGCGTCCTCCCAGGTCACTGAGTGCGGACTATAACTGTCCCACTGGACCTTGACCTAATCTACCGTTCGACATCGTGACTGTCGAATGCATTGATCTGAAATGCGGACTGGCTTAGCCGTGAGCGCTCCTTCGTCCGATACATGCAAGGAACTCATGTCAATCATGTGTGTAGGATCACCTACATAATGTCTCAAACAGATACATGAAAAACATCATGCATACGCCTCAAAGAATCAGGCAAGGCTAGTCGATAGGCCATGGGCCTCTTTCTCTCCACAATCTCGAAAGGTCCCACGAACCTAGGAGAGAGTTTAGCTCCCTTTCTGATCAGAATCTGGACCAGGGGTCTAAAATTTGGTCAATTTTAAAAGTGCTTGGAATGTGACGAAAACGGTGCCATTGCGTCTGTCTCGTTCTCCTGATTCCGGCGGTATATTTATTTTCACAAACGGAGTCCGTATGGAGAAGTTATCGAGGTCTGTTCGCCGAGCCAAACAGGTAAAATTTTGATGCTGACTGGGCAGGCCGTACAGCTGACGTGGCAGGCCTTACAACTGACGTGGAGGCCGTACAGTGACGTGGTGGCTGTACAGGACATGTGGTAGCTCCTGGGCGTGACACATGTCATGCATATTTGGCAATTTCGGTGTATGTTTGGACCAATTGGGATGTGACACGTGTCACCACTGAGAAGGTGACACGTGGCACATGATGACGTCAGCATCCTGCCTGGCAGGCTGACGTGGCAGGCTGACGCAGCATTGAATGGACCGTACGGCAAAGACGTGGAAAGCGTTGGTTGGTTGACGACTGGCGAATACAGAGACGACACGTGTCAAGTTTTGAGAAAATGTTATGAGGACACGTGGCCCAATCGGAGGGCGCCATGTGTCCCCTCATTTTGGTCTATGTTTTGTTTATTAAAAAGTTATGGAGGCCGCGGGGTTCGACCCCCAGACCTCCCATCCGGTCATGTGATTTAACAAAGTCCAATAAACAACGCGCCTATATTGTGTTTCATACTATAGGATGCATTTTAATACATTTAAAACAGAGTTATTTCGTATTGGCGGGGGGGTTAGGACTGGGGCTAAGCCCCAGCCCCCGATCACACTCTCCATTCATATAACCGTGCCTTTGGTGCGTGGGAGTATTTGTTTATTGGACCCGTGGTCCCATTCGTATAACATATGACCAATGCTTACTATACATAGCACGCTGACGGAGTTTTAATGTACAGCCCACGGTTGTATGTGTATAGCAATATGACCATATTACTTTGCCTTTCGCGCGGGGATTATTTGTGTAGCCCGGTTTTATGGTGTGGAATATGACCGTCTAATATTATTGGGCGCGCGGTTTAAACGTTGGATCGAACAGTTATTACCACGCCATGTAACCACCGGCTATTACATTTGTTGCGCGGCTTAAAACACATATTCGCGCGGATTTATACATATGAAATGGGCGCGGTGTATTAAAAAATGTGACCCGTGGTTATATTAACCACAAACATGTGACCAATATTTAAAATGGCGTGTATTTGGTTGCAAACGGTTACAATGGAGTGCCCCGCGCCCAACACTTGGCGCTTGGTATAGCCCTGGTTACATTTTGCATATGGCCACATGGCCTCCCATGCGCCCAACACTTCCGATTTGGGGGGCCTTAGTTCAGCTAACCATTCTACATTTTGGTGCATTTTGCGAGACACGCGTGTGCTGGGTTTATGCACGGGAAAATGCTTGGAGCTAGGTTCAGACTTCCCACAGGTGCAGAATGGGGAACAGGTTGCAGAGCTTGAAGGGGAAAAATGGTAGAAGCCATAACTTGATGAGTTTTTGACCAAATCAGGTGTCGAAAAAGCCCAGGTAGGGGTTTTTGGACGTTCTGAGTCCATTGGGGAGGTTTTCAAAGGAATTTGAAGACTTCTAATGCAGTTTTTTAACCATTTAAGTTTGAGGAAGCTCCATGAAGCTGAAAGCCCTCATTGCTTGAGGCATTGCTCAGATGAGCACATATTCATTTGCTGAGACTGAATAGTCATTTCTGACTATTTATTATGCTCTGAACACATTGGGATAGGTTTCAGATCCATTGGAGGACTTCTACATGTATTTTTACCTCATTCTTGCTCAGGGAAGCTTGGAGGTCACTTGTAGAAGAGGTCATTGCTGGATGAGCCATTGTCCATTTGCAGAGTTTTTACAGTCAAATTTAGGGTTTTTATGTATTCTGAACTCAATGGTACAGCCTGTAAATCCATTTGATTTGAGAAGCAGCTTGTAATGAGCATTTGACAAACTAATCCCAAAGAGCCAAGTCCATTGAAGGAGGCTCTAGGAGACGTAGCCTAGAGAGGGGTGAACTCCTTTATCATCTTGGTATTGCTGTGATCTTTATGTGTTATTTTCTGCACTTTTTATGGCTGTGTATTAATTTATAACACATATTTAAGCATTTAAAAGAACCATTCTTTACACATGTACATTGCAAACAAGAACCAAGAACTTAACACATAAACCATCTTGCACATTTTAACACATGAAGCAAGGTCCTGTTAAGATTTATTTTATGAGGTAGAGGGTGCTTGCATAGCATAACAAGTCAGCCTTCTATTTTCAGATCAGATGGTATCAGAGCATAGTTTATTTTGCTCATGTATTTGCCAATGATAGCTTGATTTTTAGCTGTTGGTATTTGTGCAAGTTTTGGTGTTAAAGTTTATTACCTTGCAAATATGGAGGAATCTTTAAGCATTGATAGTTCTCCTACATCTTCCAAATCTAAGTTCTTTGACAAAGAAATTTTTAATGCATTGCTAACCATGAAGGATATGGTACAAGAGTTGTGGAAAGACAGGGAAGAGAGCATTGTCCTTCAAGAGCATTTGATGGCCATGAAGGAGGAGAAAGAACAACTTCTTGAAAAGTTGCAGGAGATGGAGAATCAACTCCATGAAGCCAAAGAAACCCTTACCAAGTACATGCATGCACATGAGGTATGTAATGTCAGTTTGTCTTCAAATTCCTCTCAAGAAGATTGCTTTGGTGTTTTTGAAAACCACACTAAAGGAATAGGGTCCAAATTAATGTTAAAAATGGGCTATGAAGGTAAAGGGTTAGGCAAGCATGCACAAGGAAATATTGAGCCTATTGTAGTTGAAGAGAGGCCTAAGTATTGTGGTCTTGGTTATGAACGAATTGTTGAAACAAGTTCAAAGGTTGAGGAAACTAATGGAAAAGTTTCAAACACAATTTTTGTTTCAAGTTCACCTCCTCAAGAAGGTTTTCAAGGTGAAAGTTCAAGAACTTTGGTTGAAAGTTCAAACTCTTCAGCATGCAAGACTTGTATTCAAGATGAATGCAAGTGTGTTAAACAAAAAGGTTTTGACAGCCATGAGGACAAGAGAAGATTTGTTAGTCTTCCAAAGAGAGCTTGTTACACTTCCGATTCACCTCCTCAAAGCGGCGATAAAGGTGAATGTTCAAGGTATAAATCTGTCGATAACTCGGTTGCTTTTGATTATGTCAAGCATGGTAAATCTACATATAAAAATGGAAAAAGGCCATGTACATATTGTGGTTTATTTAACCATCATGTTTCAAAATGTTGGAAGAGAAAGTCCATTTTCAGGAAACTTTCCAAGCAAAGGCAACATGAAGAGAAAATGCAAAAGATTTGCAGTCATTGTCAGAAGAGGGGTCATCTCATTGACCAATGTTGGACATTGCATCCAACCTCTCATTCACGGCACAAGAAGCAGTTGGGTGAAAAGATTGACAAGAATGGAAAAGGAGATTCCATCATTGAAGTGGGTCCAGATGATTCACAAGAAGACAACTTTCAGCAGAAGCATTCGCCATTGAGTTGGCTTGGTAAGAAATGGATTGATTTCTTGCGTAAGTAAGGCTTGCATTTTTTCTGTATAGATGCACATTTCAGCCTTAGCTATTTCACTTTTGTTGAAGTTGACAAGTTGCAGCAATTTGTCATATTTTGCAAGATGCAAGTTTGCATGTGAATGCATTATTTTTGGTAAGCACGCTTGTGTTATACCCCCTCGTTCAAGAACATGTCAAAGTGGGGTATGCTGTCCATTTTTACAGCCACATATACTTTTCATTTTCAGCTCCTTAGTACCCACATGCTTTGGGTTTAAGCACTTATGTTTCTACAGGAAGGAGATTTGAAGAGCTTTGCATATGCATTTGGGTTTGAAAGTGCATAAACAATGAACTTGATGTAGTTCATCATGGATAAGTCATGATTGTCGCATGATTGTTTATCATGGTTTTCGACTTGTCATTTGGGAAGGTTGAAACATTTCACATGAGTCTCGACTTATGTCGATTTTATCTTGGCGACTATGTTATGTCGTTCATGTTTTAGACTTATGTTTAGTCGATTGTGTTGGATGGCTTGTAAGTCAATTTTGAGTGCACTAAAATGCAGGGAAACTCCATGTGCTTTGATGAAGCACAAGAGCCGACAGTTTGCTTGAAGAGAAAAAGACTTTGTTGTCCTTATTTTCAGTCTTGTGTCAATTTAATTTCAAGATTGATGGTTTTCTTGGCTTGTGACAAGATGTCGCAGGAAAATTTTGTAGCCATTGGAGAGCGGATTGTTAACGCCAAAGAGTTCACATGAGGGACTTGATTCTCAGTGGGAAGGTTGGCAGGCTTCCAAGTGCAGAGAGAACAATGGGTCAGCAGCAGCCAGAGAGAAGTGGTTGAGGGACATCGCCAGTTGCAGTGCAAGGCATGTCAAGGTACCCAGGTGATTGTCGAAAAGTCTTTTCAAGTAGAATAAGTGGATATAACTGGAAAGAAGAAGAGTACTGAGGCTCAGATCAATAATTATAAGCTTTTGTGGGTCCAAAAGCCTTTCAGTGGGAAGGCGTGATCAGAATCTGGACCAGGGGTCTAAAATTTGGTCAATTTTCAAAGTGCACAGANTTTCAAGTAGAATCAGTGGATATAACTGGAAAGAAGAAGAGTACTGAGGCTCAGATCAATAATTATAAGCTTTTGTGGGTCCAAAAGCCTTTCAGTGGGAAGGCGTGATCAGAATCTGGACCAGGGGTCTAAAATTTGGTCAATTTTCAAAGTGCATAGAATGCGACGAAAATGGTGCCATTGCGTCCGTCTCGTTCTCCTGATTCCGGCGGTATATTTATTTTCGCAAACGGAGTCCGTATGGAGAAGTTATCGAGGTTTGTTCGTCGAGCCAAACAGGTAAAATTTTGATGTTGACTGGGCAGGCCGTACAACTGAGGTGGCAGGACGTACAGCTGACGTGGCAGCCGTACAGTGATGTGGATGCCGTATAGGACATGTGGCAGCTCCTGGGCGTGACACGTGTCATGCATATTTGGCAATTTCAGTGTATGTTTGGACCAATTGGGATGTGACACGTGTCACCACTGAGAAGGTGACACGTGGCACATGATGACGTCAGCATCCTGCGTGGCAGGCTGACGTGGCAGGCTGACGCAACATTGACTGGACCATACGGCAAAGACGTGGCAAGCGTTGGTTGGTTGACGACTGGCGAATACAGAGACGACACGTGTCAAGTTTTGAGCAAATGTTATGAGGACACGTGGCCCAATCGGAGGGCGCCACGTGTCCCCTCATTTTGGTCTATGTTTGGTTTATTAAAAAGTTATGGAGGCTGCGGGGTTCAACCCCCGGACCTCCCATCCGGTCATGTGATTTAACAAAGTCCAATAAACAACGCGCCTATATTGTGTTTCATACTATAGGATGCATTTTAATACATTTAAAACGAAGTTATTTCGTATTGGCGCGGGGGTTAGGGCTGGGGCTAAGCCCCAGCCCCCGGTCACACTCTCCATTCATATAACCGTGCCTTTGGCACATGGGAGTATTTGTTTATTGGACCCGTGGTCCCATTCATATAACATATGACCAATGCTTACTATACATAGCGCGCAGACGGAGTTTTAATGTACAACCCACGGTTGTATGTGTATAGCAATATGACCATATTACTTTGCCTTTCGCGCGGGGATTATTTGTGTAGCCCGGTTTTATGGTGTGGAATATGACCGTGTAATATTATTGGGCACGTGGTTTAAACGTTGGATCGAACAGTTATTACCACGCCATGTAACCACCGGCTATTACATTTGTTGCGCGATTTAAAACACATATTCACGCGGATTTATATATATGAAATGGGCGCGGTGTATTAAAAAATGTGACCCGTGGTTATATTAACCACAAACATGTGACCAATATTTAAAATGGCGTGTATTTGGTTGCAAACGGTTACAACGGAGTTCCCCGCGCCCAACACTTGGTGCTTGGTATAGCCCTGGTTACATTTTGCATATGGCCACATGGCCTCCCATGCGCCCAACACCTCCGATTTGGGGGGCCTTAGTTCAGCTAACCGTTCTACATTTTGGCGCATTTTGCGGGATGCACGTGTGCTGGGTTTATGCACGGGAAAACGCTTGGAGCTAGGTTCAGACTTCCCACAGGTGCAGAATGGCGAACAGGTTGCAGAGCTTGAAGGGGAAAAATGGCAGAAGCCATAACTTGATGAGTTTTTGACCAAATCAGGTGCCGAAAAAGCCCAGGTAGGGGTTTTTGGACGTTCTGAGTCCATTGGGGAGGTTTTCACAGGCATTTGAAGACTTCTAATGCAGGTTTTTAACCATTTAAGTTTGAGGAAGCTCCATGAAGCTGAAAGCCCTCATTGCTTGAGGCATTTCTCAGATGAGCACATATTCATTTGCTGAGACTGAATAGTCATTTATGGCTGTTTATTAGGCTCTAAACACATTGGGATAGGTTTTAGATCCATTGGAGGAATTCTACAGGTATTTTTACCTCATTCTTGCTCAGGGAAGCTTGGAGGTCACTTGTAGAAGAGGTCATTGTTGGATGAGCCATTGTCCATTTGCAAAGTTTTTACAGTCAAATTTGGGGTTTTTATGTATTCTGAACTCAATGGTATAGCCTGTAAATCCATTTGAGTTGAGCAGCAGCTTGTAATGAGAATTTGACAAACTAATCCCAAAGAGCCAAGTCCATTGAAGGAGGCTCTAGGAGACGTAGCCCAGAGAGGGGTGAACTCCTTTATCATCTTGGTATTGCTGTGATCTTTATGTGTTATTTGCTGCACTTTTTATGGCTATGTATTAATTTATAACACATATTTAAGCATGTAAAAGAACCATTCTTCACACATGTACATTGCAAACAAGAACCAAGAACTTAACACATAAACCCTCTTGCACATTTTAACACATGAAGCAAGGTCCTGTTAAGATTTATTTTATGAGGTAGAGGGTGCTTGCATATTACAACAAGTCAGCCTTCTATTTTCAGATCACTTTCCAAACTTGATCAGACTCTATGCGGTTTAACCCGTAAGAAGACTCGATCACCGACCTCGTAATTGCGGTCGACTTGGTGCGCATCGGCATAAATCTTCTGTCGATCCTGCACTTCCTTTATCCTTTGTATTATGGTTTGCATCTACTCTTCCATTTCTTGGATCGCTTCTGGTCCCACTAGAACCCTATCCTCAAGTCGATCCCAACTCAAGGGCGTCTGACACGGTCGCCCATAAAGAAACTCAAACGACGCCATTTTAATGGTGCTCTGATAACTGTTGTTATAAGAGAACTCTACTAGAGGCAAGAATTCCTCCCAATGTTTTTGCTGGTCCATCACGTACATGTGCAACATGTCTTCCAAGGTTTGGTTCGTTTGTTCTGTCTGTCCGTCAGTCTCTTGGTGATACGCAGTACTAAAGTTTAGTTGAGTGCCCAAGGCCTCTTGGAAACTCGTCCAAAATCGTCCAGTAAACACCGATCCTCGATCGGATATAATCTTCTTAGGCATGCCATGTAGCCTCACAATCTCACGGATGAAAACTCTTGCTATGTCAGGTGCCTGACATGTCATACGCACTGGAATATAGCGAGAACTCTTTGTCAGAGTGTCTACTACAAAAATCGAGTCGTGTCTCCTTGCCGTCAGTGGCAATCCAACAATAAAATCCATCAAAATGACTTCCCATTTCGATTTCGGAATGGCATGTGGTTGTAGTAATCCTGTCGGGTGTCTATGTTCAGCCTTTACCTACTGACACTCTAGACATCTAGCCACAAGGTTGACTATGTCAGCCTTCATTCCTTTCCAGAAGAACAAGGGTTTAAGGTCTGCCCTCATCTTCGTAACTCCCGGGTGAGCCATGTAAACTGCTCTATGAGCCTTGCTCCGGCTCAACATCCTCAACTCGTCATTTGGCGGTACATAAATCTGACCTCTAACCCTCAATAAACCATCGCTATCCAAAGAATATCCCTCAAATCGTGGTACCTTCATAGTGTTTTGTTCGATAAAGTCCTCAACTTCTTTGTACCAGTCATCGTCACGCTGCAAAGCGAGAATCTTCTCACGTAGATTTGTTTGAAGAGGCAACACCGAAAATATGTGTGGCCTCCGAATCAAAGCATCTGCCACTCGGTTCACTGTTCCCTTTATGTAAGTAATCTCAAGTCGTACTCGCTAAGCAATTCCAACCAATGCCATTGTCGCGCGTTCAGGTCGCTTTGCGTAAAAATGTGTTGTAGTCCACAATGATCAGTCCTTAATTCAATTTTCATCCAACAAGGCAGTGTCTCTAGACTTTTAAGGCATAAACAATGGCTAATAACTCCAAATCATGCATTGCGTAGTTTTCCTCATGCCTTCTCAGTTTTCTCGAAATGTATGCACTCACTCGTCCGTCTTGCATCAAGACTCCACTTAAACCTTCTTTGGATGCGTCAGTGCATACCAAGAAGTCTACATCCATGTCAGGGACCTTTAGTATCGGCGTTGTTGTCAACAACTCTTTAAGCCTCCTAAACACTTCTGCGCATTTTCTGCCCAAACAACTTCTTGTTTTTCTTCTGCAATTCCGTGATCGGATTTGCTATCCTCGAAAAATACTTCGACAAATCGTCGATAGTATGCTGCTAAACCCATAAAAATATGCACTTCTGTGACATTCGTCGGCGCTGTCCATTCCATAATAGCCTCAACCTTGGCTGGATCCACGGCGATACCTTCACTGGAGATGACATGCCCTAAGTAGTGAATCCCGGGTTGATAAAAAGAGCATTTGAACAGATTCCCATATAATTTATGCTCTCTCAAACACTGTAGTACCAAGCGCAAGTGCTCGTCATGCTCCTCCGTCGTCCGAGAGTAGATCAAAATATCATCATTGAATACTTGGACGAACTTGTCCAAGTACTCATGGAACACCCCGTTCATCAAGATCATAAGTACCCCTGGGGCGTTTGTCAGTCCAAAAGGTAAAACAGTAAACTCATAATGTCCAATATCATCTTAAAAGAGGTCTTAGGACGTCATCCTCCTTGATCCGTAACTGGTGATACCCTGATTGCAAATCGATCTTAGAGAACACTGTCGCACACTTCATTTGCTCAAACAGATCGTCAATTCTTGGTAAGGGATACTGCCTCTTGATCGTAGCCTGGTTCAGTTGATGATAGTCAATGCAAAGCCTCCATGATCCATCCTTCTTCCGAATGAAAATAACCGGTGCACCCCACGGTGACACACTAGGACGTATCAATCCCAGGTCCAACAACTCCTTCAATTTCCTTTTCAACTCTTGCAACTCCAGGGTCGACATCCGATAAGGCGTTCTTGCTATCGGTTTGGTCCCCAGTTTCAGGTCTATGGTAAACTCCAGTTCTCTTTCTGGTGCATCCTCGACAACTCCTATGGAAATACATCCACAAACTCCTTCACCACCAGAAGGTGTTCTAGACCTTCTGCTACTCCCTTTTCGTTTAGCACAAGGACTGCATAAATCTTGCACCCCTTGCGCATACTCTTCCGTAACTGTAAGGAAGAGATGAATCTCAAGGTTACTCCCTAGTTCCGTCCAACTATCACACGTCTCTGTCCTTCATCATCCACCAACCTCAACTGTTTCGTCTTACAGTTGAGAATCGATTCACGCATTTCCAACCAATCCCTACCGATCACGATGTCATAAGATCCAGAGATCGTGACGTACAAGTTGTCTCTCGTGACAAACTCTCCCTGGTTAAGGGCACAGCCCGTAACCCTTCCTCCATCATTCTGATTGGCTTCTGAAGCCCTCTCTATGAAGCTAAACTTGTCCTGAATGATTGCCTTCAGGACGACATCGTGCAAGGTTTGAGGAATCAAACCTTTAAATCTTACATGCAGGCTGCCGTTAAGGCCCAACATGAACTTGATGACCTTAATCTTCTCAAAGTTAAGGTGCGGAGCTTACCAGAGAAGCGCCATAAAACGTGCCTCGTACTCGAGCACCGTACGACCTTCCTGTCGTAATGCGTTGAACTCATTGAGCTGACACTCAATGAATTCCTCAGAAAGGCACCTCTCTCAGAACTGTTCCTCGAACAGTTCCCATGACACGTCTTCTACGGCCATGATCAGCTGCGGCACGAGCATCTTCCACCATCGAAGAGCGCCCCCCTTCAGTGGAAAGACCGCCATGCGGACCTTCATGTTGGAGGTATAATCGCGAAGTGTCAAGCACATCGCCATATTATCCAACCATGCCTCGGTGGTTGCGCCATCCGGGCTCCCAAGAACTCAAAAAATTTTTACCTTCTCGAATTCTGGTGAATGCTACCAGTGACGGTCGGTGCGCACGGCAGAACCTCAGGGGGTGCCGGCGCCCTGGCCTCGTCTCTGTCCCAATGGCTGATCAGAGCCTCGGACATGCGCGGAAAGGATCTCGTCATCCCAATAACATCACCAACTGCTATATGTTCCGGTCTGAGCACCTGCTCGCCTCCCTGGGGTTAGACCCCTCAGGCGTGGATGCTGCTGGAGGCGTCTCGCCTCCTCCTCTAGCACCCTGTCATCTGCCTCCGCGACGTCCTCTAACCAAGATTACCACGCACGCACACAATCTACTCAGTCAACAAAAGTATAATAAAACCCACTCATGTCAACGAAAGCCGTAGCAAACCCCAAGTCACGGGTCGAACCGGCTCTGATACCATATGTAAAAACCTTCCTCGTTACGACAACAACTCTCTAACAGGTGCAAATTTATTTTCAACCTTATTTTCATGGCGCAAAGGAGTCTAACTACTTAACTAGTCAGACATCAGCA
This sequence comes from Picea mariana, assembly GCA_032191745.1. Taxonomy (NCBI): domain Eukaryota; kingdom Viridiplantae; phylum Streptophyta; class Pinopsida; order Pinales; family Pinaceae; genus Picea; species Picea mariana. Next base: position 141,180 of record JASDQU010010478.1, on the reverse strand, counting down.
TTGCATTCATGGCGCAAGTAATCTAACAACAAGACCAATCCATAACCATACCCCATATAAATTCTTAAGTACCAGTAATCTACTATGATCTAGCAATCGCTAAAACCAATTCTTATGTGCCCAACAAGAACATCGTAAAGCCCACATATGTTATTAATTCAACACAACAATTTAATCATCAAGTGCAATAATAAAGCTTATGTACCTTAAGCTAATCTATCAAAAAGTTCTAAACTTGTCTTATACCAAAATTTATAGGGCGCAAGGTGTAAAAGTAATGGCGTCTAAGTGTACTACTCAATTTCTCAATTTGCGCAATTACTCTTATTAAATCAAATGATGTAACATTTACACATTAAGGAAGTAAAGTTCTCTTGCACAAAAGTAATAGGAAATGCTATTATTATACTTGATATTAACAATTAATTTTTTCATGCCTATGATACACCATCATAATAACAATCATTATGGGTAAGTACTCTTACAAAAATAGATGACATAAATGCATACATGTCCAATGGAAATGTCTTGCTAAAGGATCATTTTACTATTAGCTTATAAACTCAAACTTGTTAAGGTATCTCTTCCTCCTCCTTAGTTAATATAAATTAAAACCCGTTATTTCTAATTCTCAGTGTAAGAGCATTCATGATTATCATCTTCCATAAGAAAATTGTATGAATAAGAATGACTTTTTAGTGTCAGGTTTAATTAATCAGAATAAATAAAACACTCAACAATCAACTGCTTAATTTTATATCCATTGAGGTGAGAAAATAAAGGAACACTCTCATTACAAATAGACTAACCCAAAATTTAGCTGAAATTTCGTAAACATTCAAGAGCGAAGAGAAGATCGAATCTTCCTTACGCCCTGCATGCCATCTCAACTTCCACATCAAGCATAACAAAAATTATTATAGGAGGGCAGCATTGCCAAAATAGTAAGACATTGTTAAGTTAAGTTCTTTATTAATACAACATGTTATTTCATTAAAGGGCGGTCCCTTAAGAAAGATGCCACTACGGAATAAAAATAAGAGATAAGATTGAAACGAGCAAAGGAAAGACTGAACAAAAGACACAATCTTGAAAGGAAAATGCTACAGGAAACTCGAGGCAAGGAGGACGCTTGCACCTGTTGAAACGAAACATCAGTTGCAGGAGCAGAAGCTACATTAAATCGCCCAAGAGAAGGACACAAGCAATGTTTTGGTTGACCCAAGTTCAGAACTGTTGTAAATGGAATGGAAAGAAGTGACAATCCCTCTCTTTGAAAATTGTAAAACGAAAGGATGGAACTAAGCTCTGCGTGGAGAAATAAACCAGATACACAGAAGCAACCCCTTTTTCTCTGGAAATGAAAATATAGAGTAATAAAAAGGGCATCTTCAGCAGAACCTGAACCTTAGATAAAATCACATGATTTACCCTCTGGTTCTCAATTAAACTCATGTCAATTGAACCAGCAGAGAGAGAAATTCCCCTCATGAAAAGACAGTTTGTAGAATGTGCTTAGTGCAAGTGCAAGCCCTCATTGAAAAGAAAATTTCATAGTAGTATATTCTCAGCGAAAAAGGTTCTGAGTTTTTGGATCAAGGAAAAACTTTGGATGGTAAATTTAAAAGCTGGCCTACTGTTATTTATAATGTACCCACAATGGGATGGGCGCATTTGTGGCAGCTGGAAAGGAGTAAAGATAAATATAAAATAATCAAGATTGAAATTCCTTTGGTCTAACACAGATCTTCTCGCTTGATTCCTAGATGAAGCTTAGAAAAGGATGTGTAAAATGACAACCAAAACGCAACCAAGAAATAAGGGAAAAATGCACATCAACAGTCGCCCAATCCTTAACAAGCATGTCATTCAATCACCCAAGAGCGTCAGTAAAAATGCAGACCATTAAACCATTAAAACGTGGATCAAATAGATGCCCACAGTCAACAAGAAAAACGAAATCGCCCAGGAATAAATGAGGAATCTCACTGTGTAATACAAAATCCCCCACTGGATGAATTTCTCGGAGTGCACAATAGAAACGTGCCAAAAAAAAAAACCACACTGAAAAAGAAACCCTCACGCTGTAAAAACACACATGCATACGGTAAAAACACACACAACATTTCAAGAGATCAACAAAAGTGGAAACGCCCAACAATAACAGCTCGCCGAGGGGAGAAACGCCCATTAAAACCAATGCTCACTGTATTTAGAAAACGCCCATTAGAGGAATCGCTCCACGTGTAAAACCGAAACGCCCAGCAAGAATGGCTCACAGTGTAAAACAAAAACGCCCACTATCCCAAACAAAATGCCACTGCATCTAATTGCAGTCCGTTGTGAAATCTTTAGCCATGTAATAACAAAAAGCCCATAAACAATGCAAATGCTCCTAGCAATATAACAATGCCCTGGGAAAATAAAAACGCCCCCGGCAATATAAAAAAACGGCGGTAACAATTTCAAGATTGCCAGAACCACTCACAACAACCTTGCAGAAACGAAATTTGCCGAATATACCAATGCCAGAACAATATCACAATTTTAACATTAATAACATTAAATTGCCGAAAGTAAAAATGCATTATACTTCACCAGTTAAAATCATACCGTTGCCTTTCGCCCACGTTGGAAGACGTCGCACGCTCTGTGCCACGTCCCGCGCTCCGTGCTGTGTCCTGCTCGCCGACCATAGAAAGCTCACCGGTACCTCCCAGCCAACGCTAGGGGTACTCTGCTTCCCCCTTAGCCCCCC
>JASDQU010010478.1:124833-138187 GCA_032191745.1 Picea mariana | reverse complement strand
CAAATCCCTCACTTCCTCAAAAATCACTCCTTAATCACTCCTTGAATCACTCCTTAATTTACTCCTAATTTACTCCTTAAATTACTCCTTAATTTACTCTTAATTTGCTCCTTAATTTGCTCCTTAAATTACTCCTTAATTTAGTCTCTTTAATTCTATTATTTAATTCTCTCTTTTTATTTTTATTTTTTGAACCCAAAGATAAAAGCGGTTTTTAAATCTTTTAAATATGTTTTAAATTCCTATCTTTTATACTCTAACATTTTAATAAGTTTTATTTCTTCTTCATCATTTAAAAGCCATGGGTATTCACTTAATTTAATTCCCTCATTTCTTTTCCCCCTTTACTTTTAAGAAGACTTTAATTTACACCTAGGAGGGTTTTAGTTGACGCCCTAGGCTTATTTTTGTAGAATCTTTTCTTAGGGCTTGTCAAATTTAACTTAGAGATGTTTTTAATTTAGGTTTTGATTTGAACATGGCGACAATTTAATTTGGGGAGTCGTTTTAAGAATTTTATCAGGAGTTAAGGTCTTAGGGTCATCTAGGTTGTCTCATCATCATCATCCATGCGACGTGCTCTTCAGGATGCACTACATGCTCCAAGGGTGCCACTCGCCTCATTTGCTTCTGCTACGTGACATGCCCTTCAGGATGCACCACGTGCTCCAAGGGTGCCACTCGCTGACTTGCATTTCTTTGCACGACGTGCCCTTCAAGATGCACCACGTGCTCCAAGGGTGCCACTCGCTGACTTGACGGATTGGTAGACTCTATAACCCCTGGAGTCAACACTCCGCTAGGTGAACTTGTGGGAGACTAAGGGCTCTAAGGAATAAGGCCCCCGCCTTATTGCGCACCCCTTAGAATCATCGTGAGCGACTGTCGCAGTCTTCCCTCATGGCATCGTGGATCCTCTCGAACTAGGTAATCGTTAACCTACAGTTCGAGCCACGGCGGGAGTGCTAATAGGCTGTGGCAGGGCTGCTGTCACACCTCTCCCTCAATCTCTCTGGAACTCGTGTGTGGCCCCTTTACTCCATATGTGAGTCTTGGTCGACAAGCTATCATCAGCCTGCATCATCAACCATCATGTTAGATCATGTCAACAACATATCCTAAAATCAATAGCATATCATCAAAACAAAACAATATCAACGTAATGAAACAACTCAAATAGCCCACTCCCTGAATCAATCCGGAGTCCAAGGGAGTTCCACCGATGCCTCTGCATCCTCAAGGTCCGAAACCCTACACACTCAATGAACTGAGTCAATAGCACCTGTATATAGAAATAGTAAAACATCCTGCCATCAATCATGATGCATCATCATCAAGGTTAAGTGGTTCATCATCATAAAAATCCAGATCACTTGCGAGCAAGTGTCCTCAAAGAATAATTTTTGTCAGTGTGCCAGAGCGGGATGTTACATATGAGGTCCCATTCAAGGTACTTGAAACATCTTCAAATTAAATAGTCATTAAAATGATTTGGATAACATACCTCCCCTAATCGTAGCTCATCCATCATTATGTTTGTTTAATACTTGAAGTGAGAATCATTCAACCTCCATAAATATCTATAAAATGAATACAACTCATATTGGTCGCATTATTTACTCTAAGATGAATTTTTATGAGAATGTTAGAACATACCTTGATAATGCTTCCAAGAACCTTATAAGACTTCTTTTTGGAATATCCTCTCATCATCCTAGATTCAAACATGGATTTACTCGATGAGAACAAACTACAAACACGATAGATATATAACTAAATAGAACTTCTGAATAAGATCCTCTTGGTTTCGAGAATAATTTATTGGAGCCGTCTAATCTTGGAACAAACCTCCCTCAACCTTAAGGAGCAGCAATGAAGTCAACATTGACTATATTGATGCTCTGTTGGATCGAGGAAGGTCTGATCCAATATTAAATGGCTCCAATAAGTTATTCCCTACTGAACAGGGCCAACCATGTGAAGGTGGAAGATCCTATGGCCCCTACCCCCCTCACATCACTCTCAATTACCCAGTACCCAATTTATATTCTACTAGAAAATATGCATTAAAAATATTCAAAAGTGATAAAAAGTGATTGTAAAGCTAAGCAAGAAAATTAAGATAAAATAAGTACAAAGTCGTTTGATGTCCTTTACTTTGAACATAAGTACTAAAAATTAATAAGATTCGATTTGTTTTATCTCTCTATCCATATTTTACTAATCATTTATATTTCATTTTTAACTAACATAAGTACAAGAAAGTATGCAATAACTCATTCAAAGGAAATGCAACAAAAAGTATGCAAGAACCTATTCAAAGGAATATGTCATATATAATAGTTTTTATAAATGAGGTTTATAATCCAAAAAATGTTCCAAGTATACTAGCTATATGTACATCTATCTGTCTTATAATAATATTATACATCATCGTTTTCTTTTAGGCCTCTTATGTGCTTTCCAGTTCTTAATTAAATCATAAACATCCACGTATTCATTTTTGGGGGGCTCTTCAATAGTTGATTGTGCTTGAGTCTTCTCATGCAGATCACTCCTAGTCTCAAACTCATGGTGTGCAGGCTACTGTGAGGGTGAATCGCCTACAAAAAAAATATTAAATTTATATGGCCAATTTTTAAATATCATTGAAGTAGTTCAGTAATATTAAAAAAAACCTATGTAATGTAATTATTTACCTGGTGCACTAGTCGAAATTGTTGGAATGGATTCCTTGTACTCCTCTTCAAGTTAGGAGCCTCAAGTACGACATTCTTTTCCATTGAAACCACAAAATTTATAAGGACACAATCATAAATGTATAAGTAAAAAAAATTAGAAGTACGAAATTTCTAACTATGAAATTATTAAGTATATGATTTATATACAACCATATTATCATCACGAGTCTCAGTCGTAGGAACATCGTGGGGCTGCACCTCACTAGAATGGGGCTACTAGGGAGCACCATGTTGTGGAGGCACTGCACTATTAATGCACTGCTCTCCATTACTCATGGGCTCATTGATAGTGTTACTCCCCTTATTAAAACAAAGTAACACATTAAATTTATGGATGATATCAAACATGAATGTATTTTATAAGTAATGAAAGGTTAATGTGGATTGATTTTTATTTACCTTATCATACAAACTGGATCTTGGGGTCTGCCCCATGCTTTTTCCGATGTTCTACGACAACTTGATAGTCGTACATGTAAACAATATGGAGGTCTTCCTCTATGTTTTTATTTCCAAGGTTGTCACCCTTCATTGCATAAGAGTATGTATTTTTAATGTTATTGGCTGCAATTACCTAAAAGTTGCAAGGAGATACAAATAATATTGTTAATATGTTTGGGTACCTACAATTTGTGACTGTAACTTAATGTATCCTCCTTGGCCTAGCTTGTGTTGGTCATGTTTGGAATTCCTTGCTTTGGTTTCCTTCAAAGTGTCAGGAAACCTATCATCAAAAGTTTCAAGTATGTTATACACCACACTTTTATTTATATCTAAAAAAAATTAAAGTTATTGAATTCAAAATATAATTTGCCTTGGGGTATCAATTGGTGTTTTTCCTTCTTTTCTCATTTTTTTTCCTTTTCATCCTCAATGAGCACCTTCCACTCCCTCTCTGGAACCGTGGGAGGATGCTCATACCTAGGGTTCTTTTGCAAGTGAACCCTATACACATCTTGCGTAGATTTTAAACATTGGCCAGCTAAGGAGGTGGCCACTTTTTTATTGAAGGTGTCTACTCCAAAGAGGCCTTCAATATAATCCATAAGTTCATTTTTGAGGTTCGAATTATGGGAAATCCACCTCATGCATATGCCTGGCCCAAAAATCACCAATGCCTTGGTCTCCAAGTGCCTATAAAAATGGTTGTTTCCTACACGCAAAAACACATGATCATTAATTTCAAATAATAATCTAGATGATTTATGTTTGAGATAGACAACATGAAATAGTTAAAATATTGAAAACTACATGGGAGTCTTATTTTATTTAATGAAATTCATTCCTCATTGACCATAAATGTGCACAGAAGGGTCCCCATGATGGTAACACATCTCTCTCTAGGAAATGAAACCATACAATCCACATCATTAGGCTCATCTTTGTCACCACCTCCAGAGCGTGGTTATGTGGCTTCCTGGGTGTGTGTGTCATGGATCCCATCTAAAGGTGTGGAAGGTGGAGAACTAAATATCCTGGTAGGTATACGAGGGCCCACATCAGGAATATGTGGCATCTGTGCAATGCCACTACTACCAACACCGAGATGAACAGGCTCCAAATAACTCTATATAAGAAAGAAAATGTTTTTTTTTTCTTTTAGATAATGTAAAAGTTAAAAAAAACTTTCATAATTGAACTTATGACATAAAAAAATCACTTTAAATTATGGTTATTACCTTATATGTCTTAAGCTATGTCATAATTACAATGATCCTTTGTTTGGCCTCAAGAGTTTTATCTCCAAGGTCTAACAAGAGAGAAAGTTCCTTGTTCTCTTTAATGATATTTTTTTGTATAATTACCATCGGCTTGGGGGAAAAATACAACTCCTTGTCGGATGAATAATGAGCATCATGGAGCGTAGATTACATATTTCAACAAAATAAATGTTATTTCAATTATATAAACAAATAAAATAATTGATATCCACACAAATAAAATTATATAAACAAATAACAAAATTCACGTATAATGTAAGTTGAAATTGTTAATCGTTTACATGTTCTGTGGCTGACCCTTTTCCACGATCATCCTTCAACATTATAATATAATTAGAACCCCAAATATTTAAAAAATTGTTAAATATAAAAAAAATTGATTGCCACACAAATAAACTTATATAAAAAAATAATAAAATTCACATTAAATGTAAATCAAATTGTTAATAGTTTACATGTTAAAGATAAAAAAAATATAATGCAATAAGTAGAGGTTGCTTAAATATGTGTTGCATAAGTACCCGCAAATTATTATTCGATGTATCTATTCGATTCAAATGGTAATCCACTAATAAATCTTCCTCGGGAGCTATCTTTTTTACTGCGCAAATGATTACCCGATTCCCTTTGCGTCCCTCATATATGAAATTTGGTTGTTTGTTTGTTGTCCTGGGTTGTGTGTTGTTTATAAACCTTGCGTTATTGTCAGAAGATTTAGGTATTCCATCAATATATATAGTCCCTCCCTTATTTTTATCGTTGTTTATTAGTTGTACATAATTTAGGGCGAGTGCATATCTTCGCATACTTCTCATGTACCGGACCTACCACATCCAATCACTATAATCGTAACACTGTCCAACACAGTCCATGAATTTAGTTATTGTATTGTATTTTAGAGTTATTCCATCCATGGAAAATAGCCCCAGGCCATGCAAGGAAGATGGTGCAATGTGATACGTCTTATTGTTGACAATGAAATCAGTGTCTAACGGAGGCAATTCCTTAGGTACCCATTGTTTCACCAGATGCTTATACATAAGTGGTACCTCTATATCTCCTATGATCTCATCATCATAAGAGCACGATCCTCCTTCAACAATAAAAAATTTTGTTCCTATACAAAATTTTCTTCTTACCTTTTCACCTATGTTCTTTGTTCACGTATCAAAACTACTAGATGCAGTTGCATTACCCTCTATTTGTACTGAGCTTCCCTCACTCGAGGAAGAAATATCTGGAAGGTACCTATTTGGTTGTACCTTCAGTCGATCAAATCATATATATTTTTAGCTAGGATTTTAAGAATATAGTGAGATATCTAAAATGGTTTTTTGTATTTTGACACATTCATTAGTTTCCACTCATATACATGGTTGAGTGAGGATCACTCTTGTATCAGGTTTGGTCTATGGTATGGTTGTTATGATTCATATATTTGAGATGGTTTTTCATGGTTGAGGAATACTCTTGTTGTATGGTGGAATATGCATGAGGGACATGCATTGGTTCTTTGAGGCATTTCATTGATGATATGGTACAAGTCTATACATGTTTATGGTACAATATATGGTATAGGTTCTTCTAACTTCATATCATTGATGCTTTATTACATGGTACATGATTTGATGTATGATTGGATACTCATTTTTTATGTTATAGTATCTACATTTGGCATATATTTTGATACATTATTGATGCACTATCTTTTGATGCATGATTGATTGGCATATCTAAATATCTGGTAATGGAACACTATGGACTATGCTAAAAATATGTGATAAATGTTGTTATAATATTTCTCTCATTACATATGGACTAGAACACTTAACACATATATTTTATCTATGTCTATGATCTGAGTTTGAAAATGCATTAAGGATGTTGGTATAGCCATTTACTTGCTATTATTGTCACATAATTTAAGGGAATTTTTATAGCACTACTATCAAGATATGAATAGCTACTTCCCAAGGAACGTATTAAGCAGATTATGAACCACAATTGTTGCATCTACTGCACAATTCTTTATTTGTTTGAGATGATAGGAAAAAGAATAAGATTGAGGATGTCATGTGTTCTAATATGAAAGAGATGCCTTAGGGGCCTCTAGTTTAAATAAACATAATGACCATAGAGAATTCATACAAGGAAACCTCATGCCATCAATCCATACAAGACAACCTAAGTAGACACCATAACATTGGCCTCTATTTGATCATTGTTTAAGGGTTTGTTCATTGTGTAAAAGTGCATAGTTTGATTTTAATGCAATGAGTAACAATGAAATCGTGGTTCAAGACATGAAAATTTTCAATCCTAATCATAGCCAACCAAAACACATATAAACTAGGTTGATAGAGGAGTAAAAATAGAGTTATATGTAAGAGACAATATGCATTGGGTCAAATCAATGGAAGGATTAACATGGTTTGCATGTTTCTAATGAAAGGACAAAACCACTACCACTTAAGTAACATACACAAAAATGAAGGTAGATTTGATATTGTTCTAATGGATTGAGGGTTACCTTGTTCTTATTGTTCTTTGAATTTGATGACTAAGCTTTATCCATGACAACCTTATTTTTCTATATTTTTCCTTTTCAAATAACAAATAGCTTTCAACAAATCATATTCTCTTAGGAATCCACCATAGTGAATGTCATATCAAATAATATTTTAAAACTTGGCTCTATCTCATCTTTGAAAACTATAAATCCAATCTTGAACATATGAATTGAATATTACATGTCTTCCCTCCACACTTTTCCTACACTTGGATTGATAAAATAGGGCACTACTGCATGCAGAGAAGGGCTAAACATTACAAGATCAAAATGTGTTGAATCAACCTCTTATTAGATGCAGGGCATAATGGTAATCCAAGCCAAAAAATGATGAATGGAGGCAAGTGTTGAGATAAAATGTTTTTTCACTTTATATCTCCACCATTGGATGTATATCAATAGTTGCAATCCATTTCCCAAATTCAATATTTCAAACCCACCTTTGCTAATGCATTGTGATTGTAATGTTTTTCATCAACTTGAACTTTTCTAATGTTTATAATTTTTATCATGCCATCAATCCATACAAGACAACCTCAGTAGAAACCAAAACGTTGGCCTCTATTTGATCATTGTTTAACGATTTGTTCAATGTGTAAAAGTGTAGAGTTTGAGTTTAATGTTGATGGTACATTCTTCAAACAATTGATGAATCTGGTTGTCCTATTGCATGTTTACACAATTTACTCTTCCAATTATGACTAACACATGTGAGTTTTCTTTAACACTATTTTATGGTTGAAATCTGGTGCAAAAACATGTTGTATATTGCTCTAAATATTTGGTAATGAAACACTATGGAATGTGCTAAATTTTGTTCTAAGACTTCTCTCATGGCATATGGACTAGAACATTAACACATAGATTTTATCTTTGTCTATGATCTTAGTTTGACAATACGTTATCGGTATTGGTATAGTCAATTATTTGTTGTCCTTGTCACATAATTTAAGGGTATTTCTATAGCACTACTATCATGATCTAGATAGCTAATTTACAAGGAACTTATTAAGAAGATTATGAACCACAATTGTTACATCTTCCAACTACACATGCATATCTTGGAACAAAGATATAGTTTTTCTTTATCTGTTTGAGATGACAGGAAAAAGAAGAAGAACGAGGATGTCGTGTGTTCTAATCCAAAAGATATTCCTATAGGGTCCTCTAGTTGAAATAAACATATTCATAGAATGAACATAGAGAAGTCATACAAGAAAAACTCATGCCATCAATCCATACAAGACAACCTAAGTAGACACCAAAACATTGGCATCTATTTGATCATTGTTTAAGGGTTTGTTCCTTATGTAAAAGTGCATAGTTTGAGTTTGATGTTGATGTTATATGCTCAAAACAATTGATGAATTTGGTTGGCCTATTGCATGTTTACACAATTTACTCTTTCAATTATGACTAGCACATGTGAGTTTGCTTTAGCACTATTTTATGGTTGAAATATGGTGCAGAAACATGCTATATACTACTCTAAATATATGGTAATGGAACATTATGGATTTTTTTCTAATATGAAAGAGATTCCCTAGGTTTCTCTAGTTGAAATAAACATATTCATAGAATGACCATAGAGAAGTCATACAAGAAAACCTCATGTCATCAATCCATACAAGACAACCTAAGTAGACACCAAAACATTGGCCTCTATTTGATCATTATTTAAGGGTTTTCTCACTGTGTAAAAGTGTAGAGTTTGAGTTTAATGTTGATGGTATATGATTAAAAAAATTGACCAATTTGGTTTCCCTATTGCATGTTTACACAATTTACTCTTCAAATTATGACTAGCAAATGTGAGTTTTCTTTAAAACTATTTTATGGTTGAAATATGGTGAAAAAACATGATATATACTTCTCTAAATATATGGTAATGGAACACTATGGATTGTGATAAAACAAATTATAAGATTTATCTCATGGAATATGGACTAGAATACTTAACACATAGATTCTATCGGTGTCTATGATTTGAGTTTGAGGAGGCATTATCACTATTGGTATAGTCATTTACTTCTTGTGCTTGTCACATAATTTAAGGGAATTGTTATAGCACTACTATCAATATATGGATAGTTACTTCCCATGGAACTTATTAAGCATATATGAACCACAATTGTTACATATTCCAACAACACATGCATATCTTCGAACAAAGATATAGTTTTTCTTTGTTTGTTTTAGATGATAGAAAAAAAAAATGAGGATGTCATGTGTATAATGAAAATAGATAATTCATACAATAAAATATCATGCCATCAATCCATTCAAGAAAACCTAAGTAGACACCAAAATGTTGGCCTTTATTTGGTCATTGTTTAAGGGTTTGTTCAATCTGTAAAAGTGCAGAGTTTGAGTTTAATACAATGAGTACCAATGAAATCATGGGTCGAGACATGATATTTTTAAATCCTAATCATGGCCAACCAAATCACATATAAACTATGTTGAGATAGGAGTAAAAGTATACAAAAGTGGTAGTGGTTTTGTTTTGGTTTTATCCTAATCAGTGGGGTTGTTTCCCACATAATCTTTGTGTGTGGTGTATTGAATGTATGGATATGGTTTATACATTTTACTTTCCAATGGATCGATTAGATTAGCATATTTATGATCATCATGGACAAACCAATGGTTGACCATCAATTGGTTGAGGTGCCTAAGTTAATGTGATAATTCTTCATTTTGATAAGAATTGTGGTTGGTGTTTGGCTAATGAGTTAGGGTAGGTTAAGTAATGACAACATTGAATATTGAATTCAGTTCACTTAAGATGGACCAATTATCGGTCCAATGTTGTGTTTAGCCCCAAATATCTTCCTATCTTGAGATGGATAACTTCATTGACTCATACTTGCGAGCTTTCCTTTGGGGAGGATTTAAGTGGTGGAGGCCCAACTATCACCAACCTATGCTAGTCATGTTGGAGATAGGTCAACAACCTATGCAAGTCATGTTGAAGACCTGCAACCAGTCACGACAAGTCATGTTGGGGGCACAACTATAGTCATTGCTAGTCACACTGCACACACATCACCAACCTTTGCAAGTCATGTTGGAGATGTTCTACTAGCCTCTGCAAGTCACACTGGGAGCATGTCACCAGCAACTGCAAGTCATGTTGGGGGCATTGATATGATTGAGAAGCATAGACATATAGGACATAATCCCAAGTTCCTTTGTATACTTTCCAAAGGATATCACCTAATTCATTTTTTCCATGCTATTGAAGTGGTACAAGAAGCGTGGTCCCTTTATAGTGTCCCTTCAGGTTCTGAGTTGTCTCTGGTTTCCTGAAATTCTAATCCTTCTTTGGTTGATACAGTGGTCATGATGATGAAATCATTGCCTGACAAAACTCATATTTTGTGAGATGATTCGTCTCTTAACCATGTTATCTCACATCATGTTCAACCAACGATCGGGCCAATGCAATATTTTTCCAACACCACTCCTATTTTGGGGAGTGACGCGTATCTTGACCATTTTCTCTCACATCCTATTCAGCCAATGGTTGAAGAAGTGGTCGTGACGATGCAATCTTCGATCAATCCCACTCTTCTTTAGGAGAGTGACAAGTCTAAGGAAGTGACATTGGCAATGAAATCTTTGGTCAATCCCACTCTTCTTTTGGGGGGTGATGCGTCCTTCGACCATGTCCTTGGAATTTCTAGTTCTATACCTTATGAACAAAGGATCATTCCACTCTCTCCGAGTACACTCCCTCCAAGTTCTATGATGGTTTCCTTTGATTGGAAGGATCTTGTAGAGCCTTTCCTTCCTTCTTCTAAACCCTTCCAGATAATGGGTGTTTGTTGATATATTATAGATGAAGGATCCTCTACAAGTATTTTATCCTCCTTAGCTTGGCAAGTTTTGGGTTCTCCCAAGCTTGTAACACCTACTAGTGAGTTGATGGATTTTGAAAGAAGACCTACATGGGAGCCCTAGCCTCCCCCATGATATGTTTCTTAGAAAAACATCCTAGAGTCTTAGTTAATCTCTTTTTAGACTCCAAAAAATGAAAATATTGTCGAGTGAACTTGTCTCTTTCACACTCATTAAAAGGTTTTGAAATGATGTCTATTTGGTATAAGTTTAACCCTTTTTTGGACCAAGTAGACTACTTACAAAAAAGGAATACTCTATTCACCATTAGCTAGAAGAGTTCTTCTGGGTACTATTTTATATTTTTTTAGGCATAGGGGACTAAATCTATGAAAAATAACACTTGATTAAAGTTGTAATTGCATCCCATTATGATGCTTGCACTGTTGAGTCTATTTCCATCTCCCACGTTCTCATCATAAGCCTTTTTCCCCAGCAATTATCAACATTAACAAGGTAGTGCCTTTCATATATCCTTTGCAGCTTGAGTACACACTTTACCCATAGAGGAAACATCCCCTGGAGTGTCTATGCCCCACATGCATTCCCTTACATTGAGCATAGGTTTTCTCCACTGCTTGGAACTAGTTTCTTACTCGTGACACTCATTTCCTCTCCTATATCATAAAAATTATTTTACTATGAAAAAAAAAAAATGGGAGGGAAAAGAATATTGTCTCCTATCGGCAACAATCGTGTCTCCTTTGAACAGATCACAAACTCTTGAGTCCATTTCATCCAAGGTTTGGGTTTATCATGACCTTAGGAAGTTGATATCCTTACTTAGATTCTACTCCTCTGACTGGTTATTCTTCCAGTCCCTATGGAGAGTTTGTTGATGCCTCATGCATCGTAAACTTTTGTCAATGATCAGTGTTGATTCTATGTTTCATGATTTATCCATCTATCTCATGCTCTTTCTCAAAGGAAGTAGCATCCTATGTTGGCCAATCCTCAGAAATCTTGACATTGCATTTCGGCCGTACCCTCAGTGTATCTAAGAATCACATGAATTTTTTATCCTACCTTTCACCCCGGGCCTACTTTCATCATTTCTAGGTAACCTTGAACCCAAAACATGACATATCCTCATTGGTCATTGACTAGGGGATTCACTTTTGTTCTACGACAAGAAATATATTCACACATTAGGATTCATGCGGTGTCTTGGATACCATTATCCCTATTGTTAGTTTCCTCTCCTTTGTCCACATCTTTCCTCATTGGTTGCTATTCAGGGGATCTCTTTCGTGTACTACTTGCATCTAGTGCATGCGAGAGACGCACATGTTCATTGGTTCATGAACCTCCTATTCATTTGAGCTCCTCCTAATTATCAAGATATTACTTTGTACCTTGCCCTGGATGATGAGATATGCCTTAATTCTCTCCTTTCAGTGGGTCTCCTTCCATCGACTTCAACTCATCTATTCTAGAATAGAGATCTAGAGTCCTATGAGTACCTAGAGTCTTGTAGTTTTCAATGGTAGGTTCTCCCTCCATCGACAGTTGGGAATACATCAATGTCTCCTAATCATTGGATTCTTCAAGTGTTCAACCTCAACACCCTTATTCACACTTGTTAAATGTACTCGGTGCCTTGACACCTACTTTCATTATCAGTGGGTTGTCTCATATTTGTTAACAGTATACCTTAATGATCGGTAATCAAATGAAGTCTCATTGTGTTTGAATTTAACTTCTTTATTCACATAATGTATACTTGCACCTTCGGTGGATAGTGTAGAAGACCTCTAGTTTACAGTAGCAACATCCCATATTTGATGTTGTCTTTCATCGGACCAATACCTATATCACTTCAGTGATCATGGAAGATCATATTGTACTCCATTTTATACAGATATCTTCAGATTATTTTGAGACTGGACTCCACTGTGTCTTGTTTGTGACTATGAAAACATATGGCATATCTCCACTTCATATTTCCTATTCATGGCCATGAACAACTATTTTATATACATCCACATGGATCTACAATATAATTCATATTGGCATCCATGTGTACAAATTCAATATGAATTATAATATTCTCATGAGTAACTAGTCCTTCCAATCAAGTCTTCATTACTCCACTTCTGGGAATTATAATGTATTTTGGCCATCGCAAATACTCCTATGACATCACACATTAGGGGGAATTTTTTATAGCATATTTTCCCACACTCCATACATCTTGCTTTGATGGCCCTCCATTTCCCTCTATAGACTTCATTTGTTAAGGTCCTAACCCGCATGTAGGTAGATCAATGTATTCGGATGTAATAAAGGTCAATATTAATAAGACCTTTCAATAAAATAGAATAAGGCGGATGTAAGAAGACCTAATAGAAGCTTCCGCTTCTAGAAGGATCTTCCTCTAGATGCTTCTTTTTAGTATAAATAGGAGTCGAGGGTATGAG